>NW_004624890.1:2487197-2586940 GCF_000247695.1 Heterocephalus glaber | reverse complement strand
TCTCTCTCTCCCTCTCTCTCTCTCTCTCTCTCTCTCTCTCTCTCTCCCTCCCTCTGTCTCACACACACAAATTAAGTGGTAGGAAAAATTATTTAAAACTTGTCACATTAAATATTTTCTATACCATATAAAATAATGGGAATTATGGGGGAAAGGTAATTAGTCATGTGGGTATTACATACAAAGATTTCATATATTTACCCAAATCTGCACAGTACAGTTAATGAAGTCATTTGAAAAACAGATATGGGCTGACAGGGTTTTAAAGTAAGATTTCTGATAATGAAAAACTTCAACCTAATGAGATATGTTGATTCCTGGAGTGAACCTTCCAATGCCTTAGCTCTTGGTACCTGGTGTGACCTGTTACCATCACAATCAGGGCCATTTGATTCATTCTGTGAGCACAGGCACCTGCCCAGAGGCAGAACAGCCCTCCCCACCCATGCCCTCCACCTCCCTGCCACCTCCCAGGCAGGGAAGCTGCAGACAGGGCACTGCTCTCCAGAGTACCATGCTACCCAGGAACAAGTGCAAATGGGATTCCCCTTTCCGGCACCTTTATCACCTTTACTGAGTTATAATTTACAAATCAGAAAATCCACTCATTTTAAGAGTATAATTCAATGAAGAGTTGTACCACTATTACCATAAATCCAACTTCAGAACCTTTCTACCAATCCAAAAAGATCCCTCACACTCACCTGCACCCATTCTGTTCCCACCCCTGTGATGACCTGGGGAGGGAGCATGGTTCTCCACTTCTCACACAGCATGGTCAAACAGAATATCCTGAGGAAGACCCTGCCTTCCAGGAACTGCCAGGGAAAATGACGGCACTACACTGAGCAATTCCAAACCAGAGTGTCTTTGTTCTCCTCCCACACTTTAATGGGAACTAAGTTTTGCTCTTCAGTCTTGTGTTCAGCTAGAGAAGGAAATGATCTGGGGTGCCGAAGACTGTTGGAGATCAGAACAGTGCTGACTGGTTTATCAGTTACTTAAGTGCTCTTCTCTTCAGCTCTTTTATGTACAGCAGGAGACCAAGGTGGCCTTGTTTGGGTGGGTGACAATGAGGCAGGCACACTTTCCCAAAGCGATGACCAAATATTTAAAAAAGCCAACCATATATGCCAATAATAGAAATACGAAAAGTAGGAGGAGCTGAGATGGAAGCATCCTCACTGCCCCCACAGAATGCCCATCTTTGTGAGCAACAGGATCAGCGTTACTGCTGAAAAGGTTACTGCGGATGAGAATATCATAGGTGGTTCTCAGAATTTATTTTTATTAAAATATCTTTCCCTGTCTCAGAGATATGTCATAAAGACTGATGGCTACATGTAAATTATAACGTAGAAAATGAGGGCAAACTCTTAGAGGAGCCACAAATGTTGAGGGCATGGTATTGTTTTACATATAAAAAGAAAAAGAGAAATTTGGCAGCCAAACTTTCCAACCCCATGAGTCTTTAAAACAGTAAGATGCTCAAAGACTCAGGGATAGTTATCTGCTTCTTACAAGGGAATTTTTTTAGACTCAAAAAAAAAAAAATCTCTGCTAGAAGTTCCAGGAAAAACTGCTTCCAGAGATAATGAAAAAAGAAACAACAAAACTTTCTTAAACAGCTATAATAAATAAGGAGCAGGTAATTGTTTTAAATGCTATTAAAATAAAGGCCACATTCTTGCTACTATGAACTATAAAGTAAAATTACTGGAATCTACACATTTAGGTGTGCAGGCAAAGGGCATTCCTCGATTCGGCATTTTTGGGGGGGGGGGGTTCCAGGGATCAAACTCGGGACCTTGCACTTGCTAGGCAGGTGGCAGAACCACTGAGCTAAATCCCAGGCCCTTGATTTGGCAATTTGCCATGTTATGTGTTCAGATAAATATCCTACCATACTCTCTGTCAGATGCTGTGGGTCCCAACATACTGTAAATGTTTGGGAGTACCTTTCCGTTCATACTACACACTGTACACTGTACTTCCCAGGACAGGGAAGAAAATATGGCTTTCCTGGTTATCTCTGAATTCAAAAATAATCACTTCTTGGTTCTTATTTCTTCCTACTTTCACCTGTCCCATCTTCATTACAAGCAGGAAGAACTGTGAGGCTATCATATGCAATTCTCCCAATTCCAGAGGGTGCCTAACCTAAGCGCATACTTCTGATTGTTGCCAAACTGCATTTTCCAGTAAATAGAACTCTTAAAATGTAATAACTTGGTGGCCATTCAAGTCAGGATGGCTTACATAGACACCAGCTTTGCTGTCAATGATGATTTAGAAGAATTAAACCACCATGCCAGAAAAGATGACTTCTTCAATTCTTTCTTTTTCCATCCTCTTTCCAAAAAATAATAATAATAATAATTGAAGAAAAAAATGGAAATAGAGCTTCTTTAAATAGGAAGGACACCAAGAGTTTGAAGGAGCCAGGAGGGTTGCAAGAGGTAGGGGATGAAAAAGAGAATGAAGATGTGTTATGTACATGCACCAACTCTCCACAATAAATGTAATCAAAGTGTACTGCAAACATGGACTAATAAAGTTTTTAAATTTTATAGGTGACTTGATGGCTAATACCCTATGTCTGTTTACGCAGGGTGGCTATATTAGCTCCTTCCTGGTAAACATGTTGCTGCATTTACTATACATATAGATGACAGCACCCATTTAAGGTTTGGGGAAGTCCAAGATGTTGCCACTGGTTAACCCATTGTCCTCTTCATAAAATCCACAGGAGAAATATCTCTCGGATGACACTGGCAAGAAGAGCTATGTTTCATTACCACCCTGACAGTCTTTTGTAATACAGTCTATATTTATACTAAACATCTTGTGGTTAGTTATGTTTCCTTCCTCATGTTGACTATTAAGCAGAACAGAAACAAATACTGGCCAATTCATAGTGGGTATATGATCTCATGAAATGCATTGTATACACTCACCTCACTCTTCCAATTTTCCAACTTGTCATTTTCACTTGAAACTAGGCATTTTTGGAAGGAGGGGGCATATAAATATTTTAATTTAAGATTTCAAATTTATGTGCTATCCAAAAGATCACTAAAGGATAAGTAAAATCTTTTCCCAGATATCAACCTTCCCACCTGCAGCCACCCCACCCTCCTCCATGTACATCACTAGTTAAACACTATGTGATGGTCCAAATTTGGCTTTGATCTACACTGTTATTCTTTCTGTAACCCACTAAATTTCTGTTCTCTCCAGCTCAAAGCAAAGATTCCACAACCCGTGGCACTTTATATCATTCTTTCTGAACTGATTGACAATAGTCCCAAAATATAAGTTAAATACTGCCTTTCCTGGCTTATCTAGAGTAACCTGGTTCTGTGCCAAGATGCTTAGAACATGTTGTTGCTGTTGCCAAGGGAGATGTGGGGAAAGCAAAATTAGGAGATATTTACTAAACTTTTTAATTATGAAAAGTGTAGGAGAGGAGGCAGACATCCTGGATGAGTGATGGATTATAAAAAGGTGCTGCACAGGCTCTACTTCTTAGACAAAAAAACCTAATTTAGAACTCTATGCATAAGAAAACACAGACAAAGTCACAGCACGTCCACATACCATGCACGCTGTACTTTTGGCACTTTCTATAATAAGAAATAGGCCAGTATATATAATCCTAAATATTTAATGAAAAACAAATAATTATTTTATTACTTACAAACCCACAAATGTCCATGGGCAGCTATAACGAGATATAGTCAAAATAACACTGCTAATTTACAGAGGCATAAATACCAGCTTATGAAAAGAAAACCCCCTTCAAAAGGCATGGTATAATTTTGCAGTTAACAGGGGGTAAGCCAGCTCTTTATGAAATGATTGTCTGAGGGTCCAGACTTTAATTACCACTCAGCACAAGAAATGATTTCTATTTTTATATCTTAGATAGTGGCAAGTTTTTACATAGAAAAATATAATAAAAATGTTAAGAGAAAATTATATATTATGTATAATTTATTTATAGATAATTTTGAATACTTTCAGTAACTTCTTTTAATATTAGTACTACCAATTACACTTAGAATCAAGGCAGGCAAACAAATCAATAGTACAAGTGTTTTGTTTTGTTTTGTTTTTTGTTTTACTAAAAGGCAATACTTTCCTTCCCACTGAGCTGCTGGGATTTGGCATACTGGAAGCCTCCCAGAAATCCTCAGGGCTACCTGAGGTCCCCCAGCAAGACTGATAAGAAGTCTCAACTTGTTGCCTGTTGTTTACTGAGCATGGCACTTTAGTACTTAATACCTAATGATGACAATGATAGCAGCAATCTCTAGGCAGAACCAACAGCCCCAGAGAAAAGATCTCAGAGGGTAGGAATCTAAACTTCTGTCCTTTTGCTCAGAAAACTCATGTCATGTGTGCCTTCCAAGTGCTCACTTTCGCAAAAGAGGTGTAACCAGTCTTCAGATAAAGCTGAAACCCCTAAACCTATACAGTAAAATTGCTTCTATCGCAGTTTCCTCTATTAACAGTTGATAAGAGAAGTAAAAACTGGTGGACACTATATGAAATCTGAATTACTGAATATTTTTAAAGAAATACGTTATTATGTACAGTAGTCATAAATTATTTGAAAATATGTAAGGTAGAAAAACAAGAGTTTCACCCTGAAAATGTGTAGGAACCTACGTTAACAAATAAACAGAGCTGAAAATCAGCCTTCCCTGTAATGACTATAGTTCCTGAAATGCTTCACAATCTAGACAGTTGATGCTCCCAAGTAATTTTAACTTTACCAAAACTTTTGTATATCTATCTATAAATTTAAAAATATACCTATATCTATATATTTACATCTACATAGGGAACGAGATACAGCTTTTAAAAACATGAAAGAAAGTTTCCTGCTGTGTCTGGTACACAAAGGTGTTCCATAAATGTTGGTCCTGTTCCTCCCCTTCTGTCCCAAAGGGGGAAAAATGAGCACTAGTTTCCTCATTCACACTCACCTGGAGCCCCATAACAACTCAGGAACCCCCTGCTCCCAGCATGTTCACCCGAGCAGGGAAGGGGAGCCCACTCCAGACCACCCACCCCAGCCCGGCCCCTGTGCACTGCTCCAGCAGTGGCACAGAGCTGAACAATCCACACACCTTTCCTGACCTCAGGCCTCCTCACCCCACCCTGACACAAATGCTGATGGCCCCAGCACCATCTGGGCAGAGTTTCTCCCAAGTCTTCACACCAGGAGAGCCAACCCCACAGACCAGGTCCAGCACACTCACTGGACTGAAAGGGCAGAGTGGTACCCACAGATGGAGGAGCCTCATTAGGGAGGACAGTGTGAAGAGGGAGAGGAGCCACCCACGAGAAGAAGCCACCCCACATCCTGACACTTTAGAACCTCATAAGAACTGCTGAATTTAAATGTGCAGCACATATGCAGTCAGACAAAATCCACCTGAGAGCCAAAACCAGAGAACTGGCAGCTTCCGTTTATTTCCCTGGTGGTCACCATTGGCACAAATGAATAGGACACAGAATTGGAAGACACAAAATAATGGCTAATCCAAGTCATCGATAACTGGATTTGCAACTGCAGCCAGAGAGGCAGCCTAGAGAGACACACAATGCATACATTCATGCACTAATTCCAAACTTGCTGTGCATCTCTCAGGGAAACAGGAAGAAGAGTCTCTGGTTGCTATAGACAGATAATCCACAATGTAGCTATCTGTTCACAGGTAATTACATATAAAATGTCTGACACTAATCCACATGATTCCCTGCCCTCAAACTCCCTGTACAGTGTATAAGATGCACACAGGGCCACAGGGCAATCACAATCACCAATAACCAGAGGAAATGCTTCAAGATACAGTTAGCCTAGTTAATCCCAATTCCAGAAGCCTTGCCTCATGACTGCAGTTTTCTGCATGTACCCAGAAAAGCAGACCATATGCCTGACACACCTGCACAGAATCATACTTTTAGAGTTAAAATGACCATAAACATGATCTGGCTCACCCTCTTCATTTTCCAGGGAGCTGGCAAAGCCAAACATCCAGTTAATGATGGACTCAGGCAAGGACTCCTCTCAGTACTCCTGGAAACATAAGCCTTCCTTTCCCACTTTGCCACCCCTCCTGTCCACCAGAGAAATAACAGCAACAACGATTAGTCCTTTCAAGGTACTGATTACCTGGAAGGAAGAAAAGGCTCCATGATTCTCTGAAAGTTTTTGTCTGATAATCACAGAATGACAAGTTTAAATTCACAACCCTTAGTTCCATGAGCTGCCTCAGAGTAGGACGATGTTCTGACTGCAATATCTGCCCTCCCATTCATCACCTGGGGTCACTCAGAGGGTGAGGGCCATCAGGCTGCTGCAGTCTCACCTTCCTGAAAGACCTCTCAACACCTTTCATTCCTCTCCTTTCTGTTCTTTCCACTTTCTATTCTCCCAAGTGCTTCCTGTATTATACATTCATCTCCCTATCTAAATCTCTTCCCTTTCCATAAGGGACAAACCTCCAGATGGGCACACTTGGGAGTAAGCACAATCCTGGTGAATACCAGGCCCTAGTTATTCCAACTACCATGGTGCTAACTGAGCCAAATCTCTTTAACTTCTGCCCAGCTCTTCTATCTACCTCTGAGGCCAGAAGTCTGAACTAGATTTTTCCAAGACCCTTTCTAGTTCTAAAATTCCTATAATAATTCCAAATATTTGAACTGGTCAAGTGTAGCAGAGCACATAGAAGGAAAGGCTAAAAGCTTACACCATCATCTCAAAGTTTCTTCCCAACTTCTTGATATGATAATTTTCTCTTGGGCATTCTTCAGCTGGCCCCTATTTAATTCCGACCTAACCAGGCCCCTACATGGCTGAGAGGCCCCCAGTCATACCATCTTTCTGCGAAAGTCATGGCACTGTTCCCTCACATCTTACCTGCCTTCCTGGCAACTGCAGCACTGTTGACCCCTGGCTCCTGCTGAAAGCTCTCTTTCTTTACCTCATAGGTTTTATCTTTCCCTGGTGTTCTACCTATTGCTGTGTCTGCTTCTTGCTCTCTAAATGTTGGCAGTAATTGGTCAGTCCTGTCCTCTTCCCACTCTACTCTCCTATGCTAGGAATGGTGCCCATTCCTGTGGCTCAGATGCCAGTTCTGTGTCCAGGTTCTATCTCCACTCCTATCCTAGCCTCTTATCTCCAGCTTACATAGCCAATTACCTAGCACATAGTTTGATTTAGATCTCACACAAATGCCTCAAACTGAACATATTTAAAAAGCTGGACTGCCATCACCCCCACCACTCCTTCTATAGTGTTCCTCCTCTAACAATGTGGTATGTGATACTCCAAACTTCTCCTAGTCGAAATCCAGAACAGCCTCATCCACCTCTCCATTCACTCATCCTTCTACCAGTCCACCTGGAAATGCTGGGAAATTAACCTTCCTGTCTCCACCTACTTCTATTCTTCTCCAACCTAAACTCATCTCTCCGCTGAAGTCCAGCAGCACTCTCCCCACTGTTCATTACTGTCTGCTGGGATGCACACTCTCTCTAGCCAGATAATGTTTATTAAAATGCAAACTTGGTGTTGTCACTTCCCTCCTTAAAACTCTTGAAATGGTGGATTTCAATTATACTAAAAAAAAAAAAACCTAAATCTCTAGCACAGCATGAAAGGCAACAAACTAGCTGGGTTCCACCCATGGCAGGCCAGGCTGTCCCTGATGGCATGATCCAGCCACAGTACTCTCCTGTTTCTCAAGTAGGCCACCTCTCCCTCCTCTCCTCATCCTGCTTAGGAGGCTTCCCTCATTCTTCATCTACACTGATTCCCATTCACCCTTCAGATCCGGACTTAATGTCCAAGCTATTATATCAGCCAACTTGGGGGAGGCTTGTCTTGCTTTTGTGATACTGGGGATTGGACCCAAAGGCTCCATACTGTGCCATATCCCCAGACCTTTTGATTTTTTCTTTTGAAACAGAGTCTTACTAAGCCACTGAATTCCCTGGAGTGAGCTCAAAATTGTGATCCTCCTACCTCAGCTTCCCAGACTGCTAGGCTTACAGGCCTGCACCACCAGCCTGGCTCAATTTTAATAATCACTAGTTTGTTTGGCTGAACACTAACTGTAGCCCTAACTGGAATATGTTCAATGATACATGCAAGCCTGGAAACATAACATATTAGCTCTTCACCTGCAAATATTCTAGTCACTTTGATAAGCTCAAAGGGGAGAAAAAGTACTATTCCTCAGTTATATTAGGGTTAATTTAAAAGTTAGTATGGTATTAATCAACCAATGTGTTGATGATCAGATATCAGTATTTACACTTTAATCTGAAAGTATTTTGCAATTCCAGTCACCACTGGGCGATAAAGAAAAGTTACATGCAAGGGTTATATTCTAGGGAAATAATATCTAAAATTTACAGGATTCATCCTAGGAATTCCAACTGTCTCTATTCAATTCATATTTGTACCAAAACTAGATGAAGAGGATGCAAATGTTATTTCTTCATACAAAAAAAAATACTGAAATTCAGAAGTTACAGTAATTCATCAACAGCTTACTGCAAATATACAAGTATTTTTCAGGAATCAACCAAGAACCTAAGGCGCATCTCTAGTAGCTGCCTGAGTAGACAGGCAAAACACAACCCGAGGAGTATGATTCATCCATGTCACCCAGAAGGACAGTGGCAGTGCCAAGAACTGGTCCTGAGTCCCTGGTGCCATCCTGTTCTCTAAGCCACAGCCCAGCCTGAAAAAAGCAAGGGAAAATCTGAACAATCAGATACTGATCTAATTTGCCAAACACATGCATCCACTGGATTCAGTTACAATCTTTCATTCTACATCAAAGACATCTTCTTTATTTTGCAGCACAGTTCGAATTTCTTGTTGAAAATTTAATAATCAACTGAGGGCTCGGGTGATGACTTAACCAATCTATAAATATATAATTCTTGCCCTCTGTAACTGATTTATTGGACAACATCACTAAAATCCAAAACCTATTTTTATTTTCAGAAGTTTTAGCCTGGTAACAGTTACTAAGCATTCTACCGAGAAAATATTCCAAAAAACACTATTTCAATAGAACGTAAGTAGAGTCTATTCTCCTTTCAAAATTAGCAGAGTATAAAAGTGAGCACACTGGATATTGCACTTAGGAAAGTTGCCTTCTGACTCTAACTCCACAGAAAACTAAAAACAACCAGATTTGAAGGCTTTGCAGCTCTCCAGAGAAAGGAATCACTGCAGCCACCTATGCTGCTGACTCAGTGGGTGTCCCTCCACCATCCTCACCCACTGCCTTCGCCTTTCATCCCACCTGACAATCAGCACTCCGGAATACAGTGTTCAGAACTGGCCACGAACCCCTGTTCTGGCAGCTCTCACCTCAGCTCCCTCAGCACTATCTACCAGGAAAGCAAATAAAACAAAAGCCAAACAGAATCTCACGAGCAAGCTCTCCAGCAACAAGAAAACCTCAACTTATCTTTCTTTATTCAATTCTTAAGCTACTCACTCTTATCAGACCCATTTTCAATTCCCCCAATGATTCTGAATCTTGTGATGACAAAAATGGAGAAATATTTAGCTCAGGCTAGATTACATAGTATTATTTCTATACTGTTGCATAATCCCCTCTAATTGGCACTTATATTACATAATAGCCAGGGAGCAGGATTATTTTCGTCTATGCCTCAGGAGGAATGTGTATGTCTAGATATACATAGATTTGTACATCCTCCTTATTTGTGGAACAGTAATTCACATTTGAACCTGTTTTCCAGAAGGAACAATGTTGCAACCTTTATTAGACAATGGGCCAGAGTTTGTATTTCAATTACAGTATACAATTACAGTTTAATATGCCTCTTTTTGGAAAAAGAAACAATTTAACAAATTACAGGCAATGTATGTCTGAAAAATCTAAATGTGAAAATTAGATCTTCTACCCAGAGCTTATAAGGGGATTAGAATGAGTCCAACGGACAAGACAACAATCCTGGAGAGCTGTCACTGACCATTCAGGGTCTGGCATTTCCAATACAGGAAGTAGGAGATGAGCGAGCACACAAAGGAGGGCAGAGGGTGCACACTGGGAGAAATCAGTTATGCAGTAAAAATACCATTTAGGCCAATTAAAATGTTTAGAATAATAATAATTATTGAAAATTATTGGGGAGGCTCTCTGGATCAGATATAAAAAGTACAGAGAGTGATATGATATAAAGCACTCCTGTTCTTAATGCCAGGTATAGCTCCAGCATTGCTTTTCATAGTTATGAGTGGTGTGGTGTATGTCATGTTCCCAAAAGCCAAGCTATAAATTGCTCCCTTCACTTTTGCAAAGAGTGAGCCACTGAGTAAGTTCTGAACCTTTACTTTCAAACAGATGCTTAGCTACTCTGCTTTTGTAACATCTACACAAATGGTAGATATCCCCAAAAGTAAATACGAAACAACGTATCTCACTAATTTGACCAGATAAGAAGCTTCTTAAAAGGTACTCAACAGAAAAAGTAACTGCAAGTATATTATTTCAGAATTTCTGGATCCTTAAAAAACACAATCCAACTACCAAGTTCAATTTGTTATGGTTTATTGCCACAAAAGAATGCTGTTACTTAAGACAAGAAGTGGCTTCATGGATGAAGGTGTTCACCCATGGAGTATTACCAGGGAGTTCTCCACAACTAGAAAACTCTGGAAAGGGGTGGTGTCTAATTCATTTCAAAAACCCAGTGGAACCATCATCAGATTTCCTTAAAGGGCTATAAACCTATATGCAAATGTTTAGTATCACTGACGCAGCAGGAGATGTTAGGCAGCTTCAGGGCACAGTGCTTAGACCTTAGGGCTTCTGGCAAGAATGCAGAGGCTGCAGGAGAAAGAACCCTGGCACTGGAAAAGGTCCGTGAGGGCTCCACCTGCTCTGAGAAAAACAAGCTGTTTCTCCAGGGTCAACACCTTTAAACGCTGCACTGTGTTTCTTTAAAGGTTTCCAAAGTGTGTGCATTGTTTCTGTGAAGAAGGCTTTTCCTTCAGCAGGAGTTGCCCGAGTGTTTCCTCTGTACACGGTGCTTCTGGGCAACTAGAGTGAGCAGCGGAGGAGAGGTCAGCAAAACGCAACCGGACACCCATGTCCCGCGCTTAGAATAGCCCAGCCAGGACCGGCCGCCCATCCCATCTGATAGGTTTTCATTCGCACCTTCTGGACAATTCTTTTCTGGACCATTGTGATAACTAGTGAATGTCTGCCAAGCCCTGCTTTCTTTTTAGAATAATACCCACCTCCAACAACATGCCCCCTTAGTCCACATGAGGCGGTCAGAGGAAAACAGACTCAGTCATTATGATCTCACGGCAGTAAAACATTGAGGCCCTGTCTCACCTTCAGAAAGACAAAGGCTACCATTTCACCATCTTACTCTGACCAAAAGACAGAAAACAACAAAAGAATATAAGGCAGAAGTGTTTTAGAGGTTTCTTTTTATAATCAACACAAATATGTAAACAATACAAAAATGATAATGATCTCTATAAAACCAAACAGAAGTACATCAAGGATAAGACAAAGACTAAATTATCTCATTTGACAATGGATCCTAAAAAAAGTCTAAAAAATTTTAAACAAAAATGTAAGAAAGTATATAAAGTAAATCTATATTCACATTATTTCATTTATACTACATATTCATTCAGTCCACAATATGTTCATTTATTGTTTTGTCTAACATTTAGTATCTGCTCTGTCCTAAATCCTGTCCCACTTTTTTACTTGTCTACTTTTTCAGTCATCTAAAAGCCCTCCTGAAAATTTCATGCATTTGCAACATGTCTCTCCCTCTTAATTGCCATCCATAGGCATGGACATCTGTAGAACTGTGCTCCCTCTTGGAAAGGCAAGAGCATACTTCCTGTTGGGACTCAGTCCCAAAGGGAAGTGGAAAACTACCACAATGCATCACAATTGCTTTAAGGAGCCCCAGGCAAGCCTCACAAATGGAGACATGTTTCAGCATTGCCTCACTATACTTCGTGTTTCTTCACTCTGGTGGGGCTCGATGTTAAGAGGTGCCTCCTCATAAAGTCAGAGCTGCCAAGGCCACTGAGGAGTTACCTGCCCTTGCAGAGCCAAGGCCTTATCTCAAAGGATAAGGTGGGGTTTGCTCTTTTCCCCTATTGCAAAATATGAGACTATTAAGTAATCTGTTTATATCACACAGATCTGAATTCCAAGCCAACTTTTTATAGCATAAAATATCCATAAGATTTCCTCCTGTTTAGAAAAATCTACCTGAGACTCTTGCTTCCTACCTCAATCTTAGCTCACCTAAAGAAACCTGGCCACATCACCACCTATGAAACTCATATGATTGGTTCTCACAGTCAACATTTCTGGGTCATTCTACAGGCCAATTTGTCCCCTAAAGGTCAATTCTGTGAAAGTGCTTGGGCAGAAACTGCAGCCATTCAGTACAGAAACAAATAGTGATATCTGAAATTTTTAAATTACTTGATACATAGCAACTATTCCCTGCCCAAAATGTTAATTTTATAGTCATACCTAAGGAAACAAATGAAGAACAGACATAAAAGCTTCAATTTATTTTAAAGATTAAAATTGGCACTTGGTTCCCTTTTTAGAGAGTGATCTCTAAGCCATTAACACATATGTCATATGTGAAATTACATGGGGAAATTATATGAAATTATATAAAATTATATGAAAACAGGTTCAGGTCTTTAAATATATACCACATAGATAAATTCATTATTTAAACAAAAGATGACTCCTCTTCTGACTCATTCTATTCTTAATGAGTTCTCCAACTGATGGTTTTCGCTCGAGTTTTTAGAATGTAGATTAAGTGTCATGCCACCCACTGTGAACAGGGTAAACTGAGGGTTGAACAGGGTAAACTGAGGGCATGGTATGAAGTCCCGGTCTCTCTCCTGGTCCCAGCACTACAGTTAGAAGGAACTAGGAGAGAACAGCTGGCTCTTTTGGCCTTCAAGCTGAGCTGAACTACTCAAAGGGAATTAGGGGACCTAAGATACATTGCTAAAGCATGAGCATTTCGGAGTAACTGGAGCTCCTGGACTGTAGTCACCTTCAAAATCATTTACCAGGAATACTCTTATCTGTGCAAATTACTATTAAAAAAACCCAAAGTTTTATTCTAAATTTACTTTTTCTAAGATGCTACAATGTATTTTAATCATGTTTATTCTAGAAGCAAGAGAAATAACTGCTTAGACAAAAGGAAATATGACTAATAGCATACATGTAAGGTGATCCAGTTCCTTATTCTTTGACTTTCTGAGCCTTAAACTGGAACATTCACTTCTGCCATACAAGAAACTCAGTTCCTCAGAATAGTGAGCACATTTTGTTGCCTTCAAAGACTCCCTTTTCCATGCAATTAAAAATTATGAGATGGGCTCATATCCTTGAGAAAAGCATTCCCACTTAGAGCATGACTCTTCATCAGAAGTCTTGACAACCAAGTCATTCTCAACTGCAGGAGCACTGGCTGTGCCGTAAACCTAGGTCCATTTCAACTTCACACTAACTCTGGAGCCATCTAAGATGGAAGTCCTACATCGCCACTAGGTGAAGCTGGGGCGGAGAGAGGGCTGATAGGAAGGCACTGAATTAGAAACAGAGTTCCCAACTGTTGGCTCCAAATCTTCTCCTGTAGGAGTGCCTCCACGACTAGAAGTTCTGCACTGCATGGTGACACCACAAGCAACCGTCACTGGCTACAGTCTCATGATTCAGTAACAGGCAACTAAGTATGCCTTGATAGAAATGTAACCAGCTCAGGCACTGATCAACATGAAAGACAGTAAGTTTAAAGGGTCTCATAAGAATGGAAAAGTGTACAAAATCCACATGTGAATTTTATAAGCATTTCTACTATCTTTAGTTGTCTTTTGATTTCTCTCCAAAGAAACCTGGTTATAGATTTGTATGCTATTCATTTATATTGAATTTATAATTCTGTGCTTGAAAATCAAGGGAAGTAACTGAGTAAATACACTTCTGAGGCAAAGCTTTAAAGAAACTGTAAGAGTGCTGTCCCTCTTACATACCTTACAAACTCAAGGTGTTCCTCTTCTGTGAGCTCCACTAGGACCTCATTCTCAAAGGAAAACACTCACAGGACATCTCCCTCCAAGTTTTTCCACTTTAATTGTCCTAAAACTATAGGATAATTACTGACATGTATATTATTTTTTACCCTTCAGTGCTACAATGTTAATGATTTTGCCTCTTGTTTGTCAGGGGGACAGTGAGACAGTCACTGCAGTGGGGGATTCAGCATCAGGGACTACGAGACTCTTAAGACAAAATTTTAGTTCTTTGACTTTGCCAACTTAATACTTTCCCATAGTCATGTCATACAAATGCAAGGAACCCATAAAACAATATGAAAGAAAATACTGTAGTTTCCTTTTTTCTAAGAAACTTGGGCATCAAATATGTAATAGTCTCAAGAGCATAAATGTGGGAAGTAGGGTAGGGCACCAATCCTCCACACTACACAGGCAGAAGAAACTCACTGGAGAAACAAACCCCAGCACTACCACACCACTCAGGCTGCTCAAGGTGGTGCAGAAGGGTCACTCCAGAACACACAATGCCCGGCCTCTTTCCTCAACTCCTCCACCCCCTGTTCCAAGATTCTGCAACAGTCAGACTATGACACAAACACATGTGAATTGTCCCATGGGTGACTTTCAAGCTGAAAACTGATCCTATGGTTCAACTGCAAGTTCCAGTTCATTTTGAGTACTGCCTATATACACCCCTGGTTGTTTTATAAAAATCTCATAAATATCAAAAATAACTTGTATACCTGTGATGCACTCACATAATTACTTCCATAAATACTAATGAAACCCCGCCTTCTCCCTATCACACAGGTAGCACTGCTCCCACATTACTGCTAAGTCAAAAGGCACAGGAGGAGGATGCACACTGAAAGCATCACCACACCAGCTAACACCAAACTCTGCCTTGGTTTCTGACAGGCACTGAGGAGCATTAGTGAAAGAAGTCCTGAGGGCTTTCTTTAAGTCAAAAATACTTGTCCATCTTTTCTTAACTGAGACTCACCCATAATTCCCACTCTTAACATCCTCAGCTTAACCCATTTTCCCATAACAGTGGCGTTGGCCCCTTCTGCAACATCTGTTTCTCTCCCTGCAAGCTACAAAAAGAATATTAGGAGGTGCTGCCAAGCACATTCATATAAATCTAGCAGCTTCCTGGAATTAGTCATTGGAAAGTGGTTAATAGTATCTTGTAAAATATTTATTTCTGTTGCAGAGGCAGACCTACAACAGGCATTAGTTTTAAAATAAGACTTTAAAAAAAACAGTTAAAACGACACTGACTTAGATTCTGAGGGTGCAGTGTAGTTCCTAAAATACTTTCTATATGGAAGCAAAATGTAGAGATGAAATAAACTCCACAGACAAGCTTTGGTTTGCAACTTTAACAAATGCTGTTATCTCAGAGACATGGGTATATAAATAATCACTTTCCCACACCCAAGAGGCTCACCTTCTACTTCTTCTTCATCACACACATGCTTAAGGAAGGAAGCCCCTCTGTCCAGGACAGCTTCATCCTCCATCCTATAGTAATAAAAAAGAAAAAAAGAATGCTCAGACTTCTCCTGGAGGGAGCCACCTGGTGCCGCCCAGCTCCTGGGCAGGTTAACCTGCAGGCTGCTGTTCATGTTGCCAGGGCACAGTCACTCTTCCTTGGGTGGCTGCAATTCCTCACACAGCTCTCTCCTGGTGCTTCAGAATACGCCAGTCCCACATAGCTTCCCTGGAGCGGGCACCCCCACAGACAGGTAAGAGAAAACAATCCTGATCCTGTAGTCTGGATATTGGGGCGGCGGGGGGGGGGGGAGTTCGTTCTCCCGCTTGGAGTTTGCAGAAAAAAGGATGAAACCAAAAAGAAAAAATACCAAGAAAGGAAGTTTGTGTGTCTGGAGTGCTCGTGACGATCGTTTGTGGAAATCCAGTTTTCAGGGCTTAGCTCTTTAAACACCCACTGCACAAAATGTATACACACACACAGACACACACACACACACCACCCACAGGAACAGAGCGACAGGGAGCGAGGCTCACACACACTGGGAGCCCAGCTTCCAGCCAGCCTCTTAATACTCACACAGCCCAGTATTCTCTGTTGAGTGGCAAGCTTGGAGTCACATGCTGGCCTTACAGAAAGCTGACATCTGAGGATTACCCAGCGTCCAGCTTCAGCAACAGGCACATGTATATGCCACCCATTCATTCATCTTCGTGTTCTTCTCACATGTCTCTCTCTAGGTATACCTGCCCTGTTAACTCTTCCCTGAAAGTTCTGCATTTTGTAATCATACTATGCTGTCCTCCGGTCTCCTTACATAATAGGATCTACCCTGCAATTTCATGTGCTAAATAAGACCTCGGAATCCATCCAAGGAATGACAGTGTTTTTATAGCCTCCTGATGACCAACATGTTTCTAGTTTATAGACTGAGTTAAGGTCTCAGTGGCTCCTTCCCATTGCATTAACTTTCATATACAGAATTCCATGAATTCTATTTATAGTGAAAGCACAGAGAAATCTTGAATTGCTCTAATGCTGCTTGTGTAGTACCGGTCTAAAAACAAAGAACTTTTTCTGGGGACAGCTGCTCTATGTCAGTGTACACAAGCCCTGCCAGAGAACCAAATGTTCACTCTGTAATCTATTCATCCCATTATATGCTCAGGCATTAAACACTGTAAGTCTGTTTTCCATATTGTCTATATAATTTCATGTGCTTCAAATATCTGTTATAATCTATGTGAATGTGCACTAAATTCATAGTTTCCTTCTTACTATTTTAGGAACATATCCATCTCACAAAGCAAAGCAACTAGCTGAGCATAAAAAGCCAAAAATTTGGTGTCAGGTAGCACCATGTTTAAAAAAATCTAGTTCTATCACTTAGTGGCTCTGCCACTGGGAGCAAAGTGCTTAACTTTTTGAACCTCTGTTTTTTCATATATAAAACGGGGTTAATAATATTAACCTTGCACATAATACTGTAATATCAAACTTTCACTGGTTGTAATTTAATTTGTTACACATCTAAAAGCACGCAGCACAGGACTCAGAAGATGCTGTATTGTTTAAGAAATATGTCTGCTTCCTGCTTTCTTTTTCACCTTGACCAACCATGGGTGCACAAGGCCATGAAGTAGCTTATACCTCTAGACATGTTCAAGGTCTCTTCTTCAGGACACGGGCCTTATACATAACGATTCATCCTGATATGGATCAGGATTGTTTCTCCTCCTCACTCAAACTAAATACATGCAACAGGATATGAAGTCGGCCATCAGGAGTACAGTGGAAAATAAAGTGCCTTAAAAAGCTATTTCCCAATCTTCCTGAGCCTTGAGTTCCCATGAAGCTTAAATGATAGAGCAAATATGTATTTACTGCCTGTTGTGGTCCCAGAGCATTTCAGAGGGAGGGAAATACATCTGTGAACGTAACAGAAAAATTCCCTAAAAACTGCTAACAAATAGATGAACAAGGTAATTTCATATAGTGCTAAAGAAAGTAAAATTAGGCAGGGGGCTACTTGGCACAGAGTGGTTATACTGAAGCTTCTGAGAACATTTGAGCAGATATTTTTTTTAAATAACAGGAAGGAACCAGCCATGAAAGAATCTGGAAAAAAAATCCATTCCAAGCCAAGAGAACAGCAAGTGCAAAAGGCCTGTGGTGGGAACAAGGTTAGCATCTGCCAAGAATGAGACAAGACAAGAAGGGCAACAGCTGGAGATGGTACTGGAGGGAACTGGGGCCAGGCCCACCATGGTAAGGGTCAGGATTTTAGGTGTCAGGGAGCCACTGGAGAGCTTTAAGATGGAGAATGATTTGAGCTATTTTACCTTTTTAAAGGATCACCCTGGCTGCTTTGTGAAAAATGAATGATTAGGAGTCAAAAGAAACTAGGAAACTTTGTGGAAACTTCAGGAAAGCTAGGAGATGGAGGTTGCTGGGAAGGAATCTGCTTATTTGGGCACTTTAGGTTAAGATGCCCATTTCAGGTGAACACAGAGCTCTTGGTGCACAACCAGCTGCCTGTGTCTGGGGCTCAAGAGCTCAGGGCTGGAAAGCAAGCTTAAGAAACCAATGAAAAAAGCTGGCACTGAAGTTTCTACTTTTTGTAATCATCCAGGAAAGAAATGTAGGCATGGAGAAGTAGACATAAGATCAACTGCTAAAGCACAACAATATTTACAAGTAGAACAATTAAAAGTTAACACAGGGCTAAGGGATATAGCTCAGTGCTGGGTTCAATCTCAGTACCAAAAAACAATAATTTGAGAGGGAACTCAAGCAAGAGTGATGTGAAGGAAGTCATGAAAAGAGGACAGTGTATTGCTCCTGAGAAGTTAAGAAAGATGAACACAGAAGTAAAACTTGGACTCGACGATATGGAGGACCCTGGTGATCAAGACCAAAGCATTTGACACACACAATGTACCGTGCTAGCAGGGGACACCATTAAGGATTGAGCAGTGTCTTCCTCTCCTTCCCACCTCCTGAGCCTCCTCCTGGGCTGTGAAACCACCTGGCCCCCCAACACGCCATCACTTTGCGTCCTCTAGCTAGACAGTACCAGTGTCAGTGGTATGTCACATCAACACCCTACATCACCTCCTTCCAACAGCACTCACAGCAGTCCTCAGAAACGGCTTCTTTGGATGGGCCATGCAAAGTGCCTGAAAGCTGCTTCTCCTCCCTAGGGAGTGAGAAGAGGTGATGAAGCAGACTAAAATAGGACGTCTGCTCATCCACAGCTGCCCCCACTCCTGGAGAGCAAAGGACACCCTGGGGTACCTGGGCTGCTACACAGATTGCAGAAATTCTCCATCTTTACATCACAGATATCATTTGGGTTTTGGGTCCCTTCACCCCAAACCCCCCCAGCAAAAGTTGTCTATTATTAGCAAGACAGGTATATCTTTCAGACAGGTCCATTTAAACCAACCTGCTTTCTCCTCTAGCAGTCAGCAGGAAGAAATGAACTCATCTAGTCTCAACCCAAGCCCCCAAATTCATTCTAAAAATGGCCCTTTCACACACCCTACATTTGCTGAAAACAAAAATGGAAGAAGCATGCTTCTAAACAGTTCCCAGGGTTGTTCACAACTCCAGCATGAGGCAAAGTTCAGAATAGATTTGGAAGCTTCTCACCAACATCACGGGGATAAGGGTCACACCAGTCAGTGCAAAATCCACTCGGGGCCAATCCTGCCTTCCTTCACCAGGGCCTTGGGGGTAGGAGTTACACTCCTTCTACAGCCGTCCCACCACAGCAGGGTTTTTCTTAGTCTCCCTTATCCTGGGACACCAAAGTGATTTGATTGTAACACATGTCAAATCCGCTGCCAAACAGACAGGCTTACACCGGCCGGTCCTAATCACTGAGCAGGTTTGTAAGGGTGACTTAAGCCCGGCATGAGAAACATTTGTGCAAAACTGTCAGCCACTGGGATTTGAGCACCCATGGACATTCCAGACCTCTGAGTCCCCACCCCTGAGCCGGCACCAACTGCTAATGTGCTCCTCAGCTAGTCTGCGCCATGCAAGCAGCTGCCACTCAGCCAGTGGCTGGCCGCCAGCAAATGAACTTCAAGAACGCAAGGCTGCTCGTCACAGCACTCTAAAGGTTGAAGGTCTCTGAGTGTGCTAGCCTTTAGAGTCGCCTCACTTGCCCTCCAACCTCCCTCCACCATCCCTCCCCTGTTCTGCCTCCTCCAGTAGTATTTCACTTGTCTCTATGGTAACAGCATCTGGTTTCAGGGCTAGAACTTTATACAGCTCACTTCTCTCCTAGTCTGTGGCTTTTGCCAAAGGATGCAGTGGCAAAATAGCTGCTGCCTAAGGTAGAGTCACCTGTCTCCTTGTCACTCCAGGACTGCAGCTGTGTTGTAAGCTCCAGAGCCATAGTGACTGCAGCAGTGAGTTTCCAGAAGTGGAACACCCTCAGCACACTGCTCATTACACAAAGGCCTCTGCTGGATCTTATAATCCCAGTCCAGAGCTAACCTACTGTCCTGAACAAGAGTGTGGGTCAGATTAATAGAGGGCTTTATGCCTGCCTTCAAAAAGGGACCCAGGATGGCATCCTCATGAGCAACATCACTCCAATGTTTAACATGTCTGCACCAGAGCCTAGCACCACTGGTTCTTTATGTGCA
Source organism: Heterocephalus glaber (assembly GCF_000247695.1). Next base: position 2,566,638 of record NW_004624890.1, on the reverse strand, counting down.
TACAGCCTGAAGTTTAGTACTCAGCCCTGTGTTTAAGCTCATCCCACTCCATCCACACTTACTTGCCTGTTTATGACATCCAGTGAATGCCATAATCTCATCTTTTACAACAGTTTTCCTGTGTACAATAAGGAAACCTGTTCAAAAAGTTCTTTACACACACACACACACACACACACACCACCACCACCAACACATGCAGAGTGTGGGCAAATATCGAGAAGTTAAGAGCTTCATAATATCAGCCATTGCTGCTGTGAAAGCTATATTTACAGAATGTGTAGTGGCCTTCACTAGAGGACTGAGGTGTTAATCGCAAGTCTCAGGACTAAAAATCAAGCTGTTCCTGCAATTAGACTGACCTCAGTTCAGAAAAAGAAAAACAAAATCAGCATCTCACAGGCACTTTTCAGGAGTCTCACAGAATGCATCAGCACTGATGTCTAAAACTGTAGCCTCATACACACATTTGGGGTTCTGGTCCCTATTCAAATCACTTCTAAGGGGTGGGGAACTATTGTCATTATAAACTCCTCAAAAACATAGTCTTTTCTTTTCAACTTTTAACCCCATATCATTTTATTGGGGTTTTTGTTGCTTTGTAAAATCTGCTGTCCATGTTTCCAACATGCATGTAAAGAGCAAGATATAACTGTCCAAGTTACAGGCAACAGGGGAGCACCGCTTCAGAGGCTGCAAAGCACACCGTCACCTTCTGGCAACATGTGTTCACTACAGGGAAAGTTGTGAGTTCCCACCAGGCCCCACAGAGGCCTTCCATCCCCACAGGAAGTGAGGGAGTAAACTGTGCAGATAGCCAGTGCTCTGGACATACAGGTTAGGAAAGAGGTATTAGGGCAGCAAAACTGACAAGCGTGACTAATAGCAGAGGCAACTCCCAGAGATCAGCCAGCAACAAAGCAAAGCAAATCCCCATCCCAGAGTAAAGGAGCTCCCGAATGAGCCTGGCAATTTACACAGGACCAGGGCCAAGGGGAAATGGCCCCACATGAAACCAGACCATGGACCGGATAAAAGGTGAAAATGCAACCCAGAATAGGACCATATCAAATACAATTCTGGATTTATGAACTGTATCAAAAGTTCATTTATACTCTTGGCTATTTATCCTAGAGAAATGAAAATGTACTGTATTAGTCAGTCTTCCTGTTGCCAGGACATAATACCCAACACCCACAACTTAAAGGGAGAAAGGTTTAATTAAGCTCACAGATTCAGGGGATACCATACACGGACAGCTGGCTCCAAGGCAGAGTCATCATGGTGGAAAGGTGTGGAGGGTCAGATCTGCTTACTTCATGTGGCCAGGAAGCAGAGCATAGGAACAGCACCAGAGAAGAAAGGGCAAGAAACCATATATAGTACTCAAAGTCCCCTCCACACCCTCCCAGATACACCCAGAAGGCTGCTTCACCAATCCCTGGGGCAGAGCCCAAGCCAATCAAGTTGGCACAACCAAGCTTAACCATCACATCCCATGCCTTGTCAACCTGACATCCAAACACATCTTCTTAAACCATATTTAATCCTCAAATAAACACAAGGTCATAATTCCACCTAACAGAACACAACCATCTTGCATACAACTGAAGACACAATAATTGCTACCCCAAAGTCTTAATAGTTGCAACATTTTTCAAAATTCCAAGTCAAAGTCTCTTCTAAGACTCAAAGTAAACTCTTAGCTGTGAAACTCTGTAAAAAATTAAAAGCAAGTTACAAAATCCCAAGGTACAATGGCACAGAGTAAATATTCCCATTCCAAAAAGGAAGGATTGGGAATAGAAAAGAATTGGACCAAAGGAAAGGCAAAACCCAGCAGGGAAAACATTAAGTCCTGTAGCTCTGTCTGGCATCTGGGCACATGGTGGTAAATATGAGTTCCAAAGGGCTTGAACAGCCCTGTCCCTGTGGCTTTGCTGGCCGTAGCCCATACTGCCTCTCTCAGGTTGGCTGCATTCATAGGCTTCACTTTTCCTTGGCACATGTTCCACATTCCTGACATCTCCGATTTCCTGGGGTCTCCACTGCACCTCTGATTTCATGACCACAACTTTATGCTTTACTTTCTCAGGAGCTCCTTCTCTGATCTCCCAGGTCTTCCTTTGAAATCTGGGTGGAAGCCTCTCTGATCCCAAAACTCTTACATTCTATACGCTGGTAAAACCAGCATCATACAGACAATGTCAGGGATTCCTATCAACAGAGGCAGTAGTCAGGTACCCTTGGACCATGGCTGCAGTGGCCTCTGAGTGCCTGGATGGTTGAGCATAGTAAAATCAATCCTAGGAAACCAATTCCCTAGGAGGTTCTTGAGTAGGAGGCCTAGGGACTCTTCTCAAATCAAAAGTTGACACTTTGTGCCCTTGAGCCTGGGATGGATAGGAGTCTTGCTGGTTTCTGAGATGCCCTCAAGGCATTTTCCTTCTTTGTACAAAGTACTTGGCTTCTTTTTAATGGTACTAATTTCTTCGCCAGCCACACCTACTTTGACCCTAACTTTACACATGCTTCCTTCTAGGCCAAAATTTAAGTTCTCAAATTTTTCTACTCTGCTTTTTGCCCCCAATTTTCACTGTAAGTCTGACTAAAAGAAGCTATTAGTACCTATACCACAGCCTGAATGTTTGGTTGCCTTTGAATTTCCTCCAACAGATCGATTAGACTATCACTCTTAATTTTAGTTCCCTGTAAAGTCTCAGGACAGGGGTAAAAAGTAGGTAAATTTTTTGCCAGTGTGTAACACACTTCTGCTACTCTGTTGCCAATGAAGTCTTCTTTCCAGACTGAAACCTCCTGAGCCACATCTTCATTGTCTGTATTGTTATCAGCATTTGGGTCTTCTGAGTTCCCACCAGACTCACCCATCAAGCTCTTCTTATAGCATTCTAGGAAGTGTTCTAGGAATTCTCTAGCCTATATCTTCAAACTCTTTCCACAAACCAGTTTCAATTCTAAACCATATGGTCAGGTACAGTCATAGCAATAATCCCACTTCTTTGGTACCAATTTTCTATATTAGTCAGATGTCCTGCTGCTGGGACACAATACCTGATGTCCACAACTTAAAAGAGGAGATTTTTAACTCATCTCATGGTTTCAGTTGATTCAGTACATGCTCATGTAGCTCCAAGGCAGGAACATCATGGCAAAAAGGCATTGTGGAACAAAGCTACTTAGTTCATGACAGCCAGGAAGCAGAGCAAGATAGCAGCACCAGACAGGAAGCAGAAAGGGACCAGATACAGTCCAAAGATCACACCTCCATGACCAACCTAGACACTCCTAGAAGCATGCTCCACCAATCCCTTGGGTGGTTCCAACTGAATCAAATTAACAAAAGCAAGTTTAACCGTCATACTTATGCTCACACAATAACCTTTACGTGAGTGTTCACAGAAACTTTACTTATAAGAGCCAAAATCTAGAATTAGTCCAGCTGCCTTTTCAACAAGGAAATGGTGAAACCAACTATGGTACAACCATATCATGAAATAGTGTTTAGCATTAAAATGGAATGAAGTATTGATATACACAGATGAATGATTATGCTAAGGAAAAATGCCAATCCAAAAGGTTGCCTATCATATAATTCCACTTACATAACACTTATAATTGACATTTCTAAAAACAAAGGACAGTTTGCTGGTTGGTTATAAAATGACAACACAAAGGACCGTTGCAGTGTTGGTTTAAGTATGCATTTGAATCTGCAGTTATCTTAAAACATTTCAAATTTTAAAAGCTCATTTATAAATTTACATTTTAATTTCCCCCTAGGAACAGTATTTTACATAGTGGTCAGCTTCAGAAGCTGGTATATCAACATACACACAGCATCAGATAAAACTGTGTGCAAATCCCAGATATACCCTTTAGTAACTTCGTAACCCTGGGAATGTTAATTAACCTCTCACTTTAGTGTCTTAAATGGGCCTGAAACACTTCAGAAGTTGGTTTAAATCCAATTAATTTTTGTTAAATCTACATCTAAAGTTTACAAGATCTGGAGAGCATGACAGGGCATGAATTCTGCCCCATGAGAAAATGCATGGGAGTACACTGCCCCCTCACTGCAGTATCCAAGTCCTCCCCTGCACCTTGACCAACTGCAGCAAGGTTTGCCACACCTGTGCTCAGGCCGCTGTCTGAACTGTGAAGGCTGGGGCAGTCTGAGCAGTAAAGGACAGGAAAAGAATGGGCAGGAGGGTGAAGACAGGTACTACAGTGAGGAGTCACTAGGCCGCAGAGAGGGGACAGGGAACTGGAGAGCTTGTCTAGCAGGCACTGCTGGTATGACCCTTCAGGATATCCACACAACCTGTTCCTGGAGCTGCACATCACCTAAGTTTTTAATGGGCTTCCTGTGTGCTCACACACCACCACATGGGCGTCTGACCAGAATCCCACTGCAGAAGAGGGCAGTCTCATCCCTATGTTAAAAATCAAGCACCATGCCCTGTGAAAGTTTTCTTAAGAACAGTAAAAAGAGGCTCCTTTCTAGACTCTCCTAATTTTCAATTATCCCTCTTTGAGTACTTCGGTGTGCAAATTAGAAGAGAAAGGTCAGATGGGCTGAAGCGGCTGAGGCTGCTCCATGAAAAGCCAAGGCCAGAGCAGCAGTGGGCACTTCCTACGATGCTCCCCTCCCCACCACTGCCAGCTCCCCAGCCAACTACAACCCATCCAGCAGCAGAGTAAAAGAGCAAAGCAAAGGGAGGAGGGGACCATACCCCACAGGGAATGATGGGGTGGAGGAGACCCTTGGCGACTACCTACCCTGAACAGTTGCTGTCGGCCAAGAGGATTCCAACCTGTGCAGCCTGGAAGGGAAGGCAGGTGCTATACTTCTCCAACTGGTCTCCCTGGCTCTGAAGTCACCCCCTCTAATACTCCCATTCAGAAAACACAGCTTGGTAGCAGTTTCCTTTAAAAGATCATTCGGAGATTCTCCTTTATATGGAAGATGAAGTCCAAACTGCTCAACATGGAAATGAAAGCTGGTTGGGAGTTTTGCATGCTTATCCAGGCCACCTCACTCCTTGAGGGTCCCCCAGGTCTGTGTGTGCCTATTGTTTCCTTCAATTTGCTTATAGGTCACCTGAGCTGACCATTCCTCAAGGCCACTCAGAGTCTCCAGAAGTCTCTCTGCATCTCAACCATGCCCTGCCCCAAGCAGAGCTATGCTTTTCAACAGCACACAACAAACTTCAAGAGAGAACGACCTGCCAGCAAACCCAAAGGGAAGAAGACTCTCAACACAGGACACAGCCCATCCCAAGCTTGTTTTGTAGATACCTGAGTTCATAGATATACTGTAGCCTGTAATTTTAGACAAACAGTGTTATGCACAACTTCACAAGTTTCTAAATTCTCAAGGCAGACAGAAGGAGCTTCAGTGTAGGGCATGAGCCTCACCAGCTCAGTCTGTGCACCATCAACACAAGGGTCCCCCACACGGGTCTCTGCAAAAGCAAGCTGCTAGTAGTGTGGCCCTGCATGGCTGCCTGCCAGCAGCAAAGAGAACAGTGGCTGGGCCCATGAGGGCCTTCTGGATCTAAAGCCAGTGGAATCATCACTCACCATTGGGCTGCGCTGCTCAAGCAAAAAAAACAACTTTGACCTCACGAAGTCCACAAGCACAGCTCACTGTTCCATGAGCACTGAAAACACTTCTCTACCTCTGTTCCCTTACTACAAGGTCCCTTCCTCACTGCTGTTCAAAGTTTATCCTTCATTTCCCCAAGAAATCTGTGTACATTTTGATCAGACCCTCTAGCATCTGACTCATCCTTTCATTCCTGCAATTTGTTGAGTGTCTCCTATGACTAGGCATTATTCTAGGCACTACAGATAAACTCAGAGTAGGAAATAAACAATACCCAAAATGTAAAAGTCAACATATAACATATTAATAGACCCTGGAATTACAGAGAAAGCAAGGAAAAGAGTTAAGGAATAGCACTGGCTGCAGAATGGCAGTGTTTCACATAGGTAGTTTGGGAAGTGGGAGGGCTAGTCCAAGGGTATATGAGGGAACAGCAAGTGCAAAAGCAGATTTTTCAAATATGGGGGAGGCTAGAACTGGAGCAGAGTAAGCAAGGAGAGAAGAAGATAAGGGCAGGGAGATAAAGGTGCACCCAGGTATGGAGGCTTTGGCGGGTACTCTGAAAGGTGAGAAGGCCAGGGGATGGTTCTGAGTGGCAGAATAATGTTCCCTTAAGCTTACAATCTTCTGTTATTCTGTAAACATTTCCATTACAGTGCTTCTTGGACTTACTCAGAAGGCCCTCCAGGGGCCCAGTTAGTGCACACAGAGGTTGCAGGCAGGGTGTGCTGCATTTGCCTGGTTGAGCGCTATGCCAGAACCTGAGCCACTCTTGCATCTGTGACCCAAGAGCAGGCTAACACAGCTGGAGACCCTTCACGCCATCATTCAGCACTTCACCTTGACCCAGAATAGTGAAGGTGCTGAACTATGTTCCGTGCTATGACAAAGGCACTGCACACACTCACCAACAGAATTGTTACGAACTTCTGCCCACCCAGCCTGAAACTCATGGCTCGAGAAGTTGACCCCTGCCTCCTCACCTGTCTAAACTCATCCTAGCCATGGCAACATTTAATGTTTGAAGACACCAACGCTAATAGTTAAAATATAGATAAACTGCATGGAATTGACACACTGAATTTTTGCCACCTATGATTCAAATCATGCTTTAAATAACAAAGGAAAACATTTAAAGTTGTTTTTAATTATTGAGTTTTCTGGACTAATTTTAAGAGAGCAGAAAGACATAGGAAGACTGCAAATTCCAAGTTACAGCTATTACATTTTGGGGGAAAGTGCCCTCAGCATGCTATCTCTTGCATAAGAATGGAATCTATGTTTATCTGGCTCTGGGGTTTTGCCTGAACATAAGGAGTAAGCTACACTACAGAATTGTCTTCCCCCACCCTAAAACACTCGAACTCTGGTAGCTAGATACCTATGAGACTCAATCACCAAATGCAGTGTATAGGTTGAGATCCTGATTTGAACAAATCAGCCATTTTTTAAAAATTGCAGTAGGGACAACCACAGAAGCTTGAATGCAAATTGGGTATTAGATGGTAGTAAGAAACAATTATTAAGTTTATTATGTACTATAATGGCATTAGAGTTTTTTAATGCCTTTCTTAGAAATATACACTAAAGTATTAATTGGTAAAATGTTATGATCTAAGATTTGCTTTAAAATATTCCAGCAACAACAACCAAAAAACCAAAATTGTGGGAGAAGAGGAGGAGAAAGCAAAGTTGGCAACATGTTGCAGCTAGGCAATGAATTGTTGAAGCCAGGTAGGAGACATGGGGGCTCAAAGTCATATTATCTCTCTTGCTCAGGTTTGAAATAAATTTTTTTTAATTTAAAACTATCCTTGTATAAGCCTCACTCTTTTTTTATACCCAATCTATCCCAGAAAACATGTATGAATACAACTCATAACAAATGTACTTAAAGTTATAAAGATGATTTGTTCCCAAAGAATTAAAAACTGAAAAACTCATGCTCATATTTCTCATTTTAGACATACCAAATAAAAATGTACATTAAGCATTTCAGCATCTTTACTTTTTTCCTTTTCCTTCATACCTTTAATACTCAGGATTCTATCCAATGAATGTGTGGTTGGTTTTGACATGCCTAATTCTTTCCATCTTAGTCAAAATAAAATGAAATTTGGGAGACTTAAGTTTCTTAGCATGAATATCAGCAATTTTATTTTTCTCCCCATTTGTATAAAATTACATGGTCAAATGCCACCAAGAATTCACAGTATGCCCAGCAACACACATTGAGGAACAACTAGGGCTCGTCAGGCCACCAGATGGAAGGCAAGACAGTGTGCAGCGCCACCCTGAATTCACCGCAAATGTCTTCCACTCCCCTGCTGACAGACAGAGCACTGTGTGAAAGGGCCCTGGCAGGCAGCAGCATGGCCTGTATGGAAGCAAAACCTACGCACAAATCCATGATGTCTCCAGAAAAGAGGGTGAGGCATGTTGTTGGCAACTCTGTATTCTCTTCTTACCAAACGCAGGATTTCTATTTTTCCCAAGAACTACAATTACATTTGTTGGTTAGACTCCAAGGTCAACTCACAAAATTCTGTTTACTGCAAATACAACCAAATTGTAGTAATAATAAAAGCTAGTATCATTGCATTATACAATTTAAAGCTCACTACCAGTCCACGAAGCAAGAGCTATTTTTATCTCCATTTTACAAACAGTTGGACTAAGGCTTAAGGATATAAGAAGGTTGTCCAGGTCACACAGCTAAGTGATGAGCCCACAAAGATTCCTACCTAATGGTTTTTCCTACCCATTACAGTGCAAGTAGTGCTTTTTTGGGTGCACCTGCGGGTGAAATAGACTTGTGTGGGCTTAAATGGAACCCTAAGCACCATTCTAATATTACTTCCCATAGGGAAATACATTTTGCATCTCAAACAGCTAATTAATAATTAGCCATCCCAAAAGTAAATTGGAAGTAGCACACATTTGGTTAGAAAGTTACTAAATAACTGAAATTAAGGATACACACTAGTACTATCTCTAATAGAGAATCATAAATAATATTCACCATAATCGGTTGAGGCAAACCTACTCTAAAAAGCAGTTATATACACATATTGTCCCAGGCAACTTTTTGCACTTGCTTTTCTCTTTATCTCAAAAAGCAATTATCCAGATAAACACAGACAGATAACGACTGAAGTAAAACATCCCTCAGTTCTTGATCTGCTCGGTGTCACGAAGTTTTCTTCTGGGGCTCTGAGACTTGCCTGTGAACTATTACCCAGTTAAATCCATCTCTCACAAGCCACTAAATAGTGACAAAGGAAAAATTGTTTCTTCATTTAAATATCATAAGAAAAGGCCCTTTGCCAAGGACAGTCTTCAGAGCAGTTAAGATTTCTTTCCCTTCCATCTCCATTTGTTTTAATGTTCACACCCTCAGCTTGCTCACCTCAACCAAGCTGAAAAGGAAGAAAGCCAAAACTGGTGCCAGTCTGACAGTCACATTGCAGCCTCCTGCCCATGCTTACAGTTCAGTAACCCAGACGGTCACCAGGAAGGGCGACCTAGGCACACCTAAAGCGATTAGCCCGGATGTGTTACAGTCACAGAATCAAGTTTGTTTATGATTATCTTTGAAAAACAAGCATATAATAAGCACCTAAGATACAATCTACTCATTAAACTCTACTAGCCAAATCACTGTTACTAGCCAAATCATTTATTCTTCCAGCATACTACTGATCTGCACTGCTTTGCCATTAGGGCTGATATCTCATGCCTTAGTAGGAACATCTTCTTACTTAAGGATTATTTTAAAAAACATAAGAAATTCTGATATTGGAACAAATCTAAAGTGGTAGTATTTCTTGTCCAATTCTGAGTCTTCCAACTTTGTCCTACAAAACAATTTTTGACAAAATTAGTAAAGAATATTTATACAATGAATGTAATTCAAGTTACTGAGTCCCTATATCTCTGTTTTCTATCTCAAAAATGAACTTAGTAATACCTATATCATTCAATTGTGGGGCAACTATGAGATAATATACAAAAAGCACCCTGAAATGGTAGGTGCTGGGCAAAGAACTGGCAGACAGCACCTGTGGCTACCATTACTGGGAAGAAGAGTCCTTACTTTGTCTCAGACAGGAACAAGTTCCTGAAGGTCACATTGCTAATGCCCGGCTCTAACTCCAGCACTCCTCTGCCACCCTGCCTCCTCTGCAGGGGACAGAAGAATAACTAGACCATAGTTAATGCTAAGCTATTGTCCACAGTTCTTGCTAAGCTTTTTAGTGCCAAGGTGGGAGCCAGGAATAAGGAGCAAGAGAAGCTTCCCTCCTGTAAACATTGCACAGTCATCAAGCATGTAGCTCTTGCCATACCAGAGGTCAAACTCCTCAACTTGATAATTCTCAAAGGGCTCACTGGGAATGTGGCTGGGGACTGGAAGCAAGCCAGTAGGGTATTTTGGGGTTTTTTGGGGATTTTTTTTTTTTTGTTACTGGGGATTGAACTCGGGTCCTTGTGCTTGCACAGCAGGCAGCCAAACCACTGAGCTAAATCCCCAGCCCCTACTAGGGTATTTTTGAATGGTGGTCACCCTGGGAAATACAGACTGCTTGTGTAATCCTTATGGCTGGAAAAATAAAAACCCTTGAAAATGACCCACATGCCAATTTTAAAAATCAGAACAAAAGAAAAATTAAAAAGAATGACAGAGGGATGGATGCAAGAAAAGAAGAAAACACTTTTCCCACAGTCTTTACTGATATATCTTTGGTAATAATTTATTTTCTGGAATTAATGATTTCCTAAAATATAAATGAAAAACTACGAAAATAATTTCTCTTGTGTAGTAAAACAACTGACTGCACAATGCCAAATGACAATCACACACACACTTCACTGTGCACTTGCTGAGCTGGTCCTTAGATGCCTCACTGTGACCCTCACAAGGAGCCTCAAGCCCTGTAGTTATTACTAGCTGTACCCCACACAGGAAGAAACCCAGTCCAGGGCATAGGTGAATGACCAGAGAGGAAAGATGGAGACTCACACTTGCATCTGTCTGACTATGCCCAGGTGCTCCCGGACTGGATGTGAAGGGCCCTGCCCAGGCTCATGTGATGTTGCTGTTCTCCTCAGGGACCCAGGATGAGTTCAGGTGATAGAGCCTCCCAAGTACCAATGGATGAGCGTCACCAGCTCCTCGGACACCAAGTCCACACTGCTAAAATTGGTGAGTTGATTAGTTTAAGTGGGTGCCGTTATGACAATAAGGTATTTTGAAAGCATAACCATCTGTACCTTGGACAGGACCAGAATACAAAGTTCTTCATAATCCAAAAAGGCAGCCAAAGGCAAATTAATGAATTCAGAAAAAACAAGCCCATCTGTGATGCTTTAGTCTACCCTGTGCCATCAACAAGACTCAGTAGAGGATGAAAAGACACACTGACTTCCAAAGTCCACACTGGTACCAGGTGACGGTACAAGTCGTTACTTTCAAGATACTCAGATTTCCATACCACCTATTTATTTTCACAATTTGCCTAACTGCTAAGAGGAAGATAGGCATTACTTCAGTCTATGTTAGCGATCAGACGACCCAGGCAAAAGAATCTAAGCACATGAGGAAGGCCAGCAGAAGCAAACTTTCACTAGGTAAGGCTGCTCCCGGATCAACTGTGGCCCTAACAGCTCCCAGCTAGGGTGAAGAGAAGCTTCCGGGGGGCTGAGAGCCCCACCCTCTCACTCCTGAGAGCCACCAGGCCACCCCCAGAGCCCCAGATAGTCCCCTCCATGACAGTATGGATCAACTGTGTACCCAGTATGCCACACAAGCGTTACTTACTAAGCATTCTGTGACATGAAAAAGATTCAGAAACATTAGCAAATTAATCTATTATTTCACCAACTTTCTTGGTTAGGAAATTCTAACAGCCCAGAAAATCCACAAGGTACCAGAAGTTCCCTTAATAAACATTCCCCCTCAGTCCCTTCCTCTGGTGAGACCATCACTTCCTAACAGCTGTTAGCCAGCATCATCCCAGTCCAGGGACAACACACTTGCAGAAGCACAATGTACAGTGCTGTGTGAACCAAGTAAAGAGGCCACAGCTGGGCGCACTTCTGTACCCCCGAGGATGGGATCAGCTGAAGCCAAAGAAAAAGCACTCACTCAGTTCAGTCAAGAACCCCAATACATACAGGTGCCTGCAGGCCACATCAAAGAAAAGATGATTGAGGTAAAAGTACCAAAGGAACAATCACAAACATACTATAAGTGAGCGCCTAAGGAAGCAGCAGACAAGACAGTGTTAGTAGCTCAAGCTGCTGTAACAAAATGCTGTACTCTGGGCATTTCTGAACCACAGATATTTATTTCTCACAGTTCTGGAGGGAAGTCCAAGATCAGGTGCTAGTGGGATTAAGGTACTGCTGAGGGCCCACTTTCCCCTCTCACAGAACTCTCCAGGACCCTCACAGAACCAAGAGGAAGATCATCTCTCTCTTGTCTCTTCTTCTAAAGGCACTGATCTAATGCATTAGGGCTCCACCCTCATAGCCTAATTACCTCCCAGAGGACCCACTACAAATATCCTCATGTTGGGAATTCAACACACTGAAAGGGGAATGGAGGCACAGACATTGAGTCCATTAGGGAGAGTTCCTTCTCACTGCTGCATTTTTCACTGTTTACCACTGCACAGGAAGGTGTGCAAGCATTTTGAATGACTGTTGGTGTGCACAGAAAACTCCTATTTACAAAGGCACACATATGGCAAGTCCACATCCAGACAGGCAGTGCCATTGCCATCTTGGAATGGACCCACCATCTCACTCATCTAGACCTCTGCCTCACACTTGTACCTCCAATAGTTCTCCAAACCAAAACATCTCTGCCCTGTGGTCACAACTCCAGTACTAGCAACCTCCTGGATTTTCTCGCTCCTTTGTGGTGAGCTTCAGTAGTGGCAGGTCAATACTGGTATTTACCCTCTCCTCCAAGCACGATCACCCACACCACTACCAGCCCCAGAAGACTGGACCTCTTCCTCGCTGCTCTCACAGATACACACCTCTGCCTAGATCTATTCCTGTTCCTGAGAATTCAACAAGGATGGTGACTACATTAAAACTGACCCTATATGTAATCAAGTGAGAAACTTAAACTAAGCACATAGGCTACTAGGGGAAAAGCCAGAGATTTCCAAACCAAAAAAAAACTAGTAATAGAGATATGGACCACAAAATTTCAAGGAGAAGTTAGATAGATCTGAAACTAAACCTCACTTTATTACTGCAGATGGAACACAGAAAGTTGGACTGACTCTTTGAGGGCAGATGCACTTGCACACACAAGGGTTGAGAGGCTAGATTTTCTCAGTCAGCTTTTAAGCTGTCTCCACAAAAGACCACTGAGATATCCCGACAGTTAGCTGACTTCCTTCCTGGTGTGGCAATGCGATCATCAAATACACAAATTTGATTATAACTCTACAACCTCTGACGTAGGCAACCCCAAACAAGTTCCTGCTTTCTGTGTGTTTCCTCAGCTGCAAGAGACAAAGGTACTTTTGCACAATATCAGGCCTGAGAATGCTATATGAGTCTGATAAGGTCCGTGAAGTATTTACAAGCTCTTCACTTACCAAAAATAATCATCAGAGAAATTCAAGTGAAATTATTACTACTGTGTTTATTCTTAACTTAAGAAGAACCTGACTTTAAATTACCAAACACTCCACCGTTTTAGCAACAGAGGTTTGTGAGAATCTGTCTGCCCAGTGCCGCAGGGCTACAGCTCTTAGGGTTCGTGTTCACATGCATCAGGACACGGTGTATAATGTATGGACATGTTTTTAAGACTTGAGAATGCAGCAAAATTGAGCACTTGTGTATTCTAAACATAGACGGCAATTTATTAGTAGTATTTTGTATTATAGACTCAAAATATATTTCTATCTTCCTGGCGAAAGAACCTCAGGAATGGTCTAAGCTATCATCTACCATTATGATATCTCAATTCTGCATACTGTTTGGAGATTCAAGGTAATATATATAAAAACTTCTGTCTTTTAAGTAAAGCATAATGACAGATCTAAATTTACCAGTGAATAAAATCATATGAGAATCACTACATCTTTACATTGTTAAAAGCAAATAAGTAATAAATCTCTTTAAAAATCACCAGCCAAAGCCCAAAATCTGTAGGAGTAAGCAAAGGAAAAGAAAGTAATTATAAAAAGACTGACTGTTTTATGAAGGTGTTTTGTGGTAAAATTATATGATGTAGCCACCCTGGCATAAGATATTTTTATTTGAAAGCAATCTAAAAAGCACACGGATATGCAAATGAATACATGTTTCCAAAAGAAATTATTTTTTAATACATTCTGAATGTAAGTTTTGTCATATTTTAGTTTGAAATCTGTTCAGACTTTTGAGACAATCCTTTGCCACTCTGGGTTTCAAACACTAGCTCCTTTCGTCATTGTAACTGCAGCTGTCTAGCTCCCATTCTACCCCCTTGGGCAATTTCAGTCCAGGCTAGTAAATAATCAAGTAAGGTACAGCCACTTTTGTTGAGTAGATTATAGACATCTGAGAAAGAAACACCCATAAACAGATAATTTTGTATAACATCAAACTATAAGGAAAGAAATATACATTTTCAAGGTTTAACAGGAATATTTCTTCCAACATTTCTGTCTACAAACATATTTCCAGTGGCAAGAAGAAAATCTTCTACTTAGTTGGACTAATTTTCCTAGGTTTTTCATTGGATAAGGTTTGTGAGTAGACAGAGGGACAGAGAAAGTGAGATCATAAATAACGAGTTCTTTTGTGAGAAACAACCCACAAGAAATGTTTCCCAAAACATTATCAACAGTTACTTTTTTTAACACAACACATTCATTGACTACAAACTAAACTTGATCAAAGAGGACACAACTTCCTTTATATTTCTGGCAACTGTCACTCTGACCCTAGCAATTTATTGACAGTGATTGTATAAATACTTCTTCCTCTTTTCACAGTGACTATATAAATACCATGGTTTCTCCGTAAATCAGAAGACTATTCGACAGTCAAAAAGAAAGATAATGCTAACCATAAACTTACTTATTATCTAGAAAAGTACAAGTTCCAGACCTGCAGCATCTGCTTGCCCAAAGGAAGCAATCGAAGACCTTCTCTAGAATACTAGACATGCTCAGGCCAGCAGCCAGGTGTGCTTGGGGTGGTAGCTAGATGGGCTCAGGTGCTCAGATAGGCACCCAAGTGGGCACCAAATTGGTAGTGACAAGAGCACCAGAAACATGTGCAATCATTCCTGGCTATGCAGGCTTCAAAAGACAGGTGGCTAAGGTGAGAAGTAAATGGAAATCAGGAAAGAAACATGATCATGGGGTTTCTAGGAAGCAGGAAATGTACAAACAGCCAATGCTTGAAGAGTTTCATAGCCAAACACCTTAAGAAACTGAACATATATCACAGAAAGCCCTGGAAGAGCCCTTCCAAAAAAACAAACAAGTAACAAAACAAATAATAAAATAAAACACTGGAATCTCTTGAAAGCTATAAATAATAGTTGATCCAAGAACAAATCATAATTTATTTTTCCCATTTCCAGGCATCCATAATTTTTGTCATTAGTAAAGACATTTTTGTTGGGCATAAGTAACCACAATAGAAAAGTCAGCTATCTTCAAAATCTAAATCTACTGTGGCTTCCCACAACACTTGGGGAGTGAGGGGGTTACTGAGAATCAGAGTTGGGCAAAGAGGCCCTGTACAGTATGTAACTGCACCAAATGTCCTGATGAAAGTCACAAGAATGGAAGGAAAATACCCTAGATGTATCACATAGAGCTCACTGGTAATCACAGTCTGTGACCCTGTACATCCTTATGGCTTAAAACCATGTGATCTCAGGATTGTATTCAAAAAGGAAAAAGGCTTAACCTGCCCCAGCCCCTGAGCCTCCCTGACCCTTCACACTCCAGAGCCCGTGCTCACATCTGCTCCTCAGCCTGTGAAGTGCACCGCAGTCATCTCTTCTGGCAGCTGTGATGCAATAGGGGAGGTATGAGCTGGGAACAGTCCTCCCCAATGTGCAAACAGTGCTCCAGACAATAAATGATTATTCAATTTCAATGTCACTGCTAATTCCAAAAGTTAAAAACATAACATAGTGTTTAATAATACAAATTATGTGAGGGTTTTTTGATTTGTGTGTCATACTGAATATTGAAAATAGATGCCCATGTCATGTAGAGTAACTTACACCATATTTATTCTGAGAGTACAGAATAAACACCAAAGAAAGCTTGACATAGACTTTCTGAAGTTTTAGCATTGCATATTCTGAAAAGCAAAAGGTTTCTGGTATAACTAAATTTGAACCAAGTATTCCAAGTAATTAGTAGCCAATTTCAAGTCTGGAAACAAGTCAATCAAACCTTTGGTCATGGCTCATGGACTATCTTAGATTCAGTTGATCACTCTCTGAATACCAACTACAGGGTCTCAAGACTAGTACAGATGACCTGGAAAATGATGCAGGCATCTCAATTCAATTAACTTGCTTTCTACACAATTGTAAAAAGGAAGATGATTTAGAATAGAAGAGTCCAAGTGATAATAATAACAGAGCACAATAAGAAAAAACATAATGGTTAATTTATTAAATGAAATTGAGATTTTAGAACATACAAAGAACAAAGTTTGTTTCCACACACCATAACACATCACTTTTAATCCAAATGATAAACTGAATAATATCACATTTTATTTCTAATAAGTTTTCTAATTCTGGAGATATAATTAGACAATAATACATATGGATAGCCATAATAATAACCTTTATATCAAATTATTTTAATTTCTCAAAGGAACAAAACTTTCTTAGGGTCAAATGCAAACTAAAAGGAAAAATATGACTTAAACGCTAGTCTTTTTCTACATAAAGATGCTAAGTTTTCAGGCAGTTCTTAGAAACATGAAGTTGCTTAGAAGAACATGAAGCAGTCACTCTGAATCTTTCCATTCCCCAGCCTTCCCTTAGGGCTACAGAAAGAGGAGCCACTCAGCTTACTGACTAAATGACCTGATATTAAGATTTTTAAATGCATTTCACAGTGAATGAATCATGTTTATTTAGTGAGGTTTTTTGTGTGTGAAGAAAAGACAAAAGGATAAATACCACCAATTATGGGAAAGGATATTTAGTTTTTAAATCAACAAGGATTTGTACCTGTAGACACATTTTCCTTTATGGATATGAAAGCACATCTGGTAAGTTTATCCTCACACATGGTTACAGGTTTCTTTTAATTTTTATAATTCTGAATAGAGTAGAAATACTCTATGCAGGCAGTCCATGTGTCTAGACAAACCTAATCAAATGAAATATCTCCATGAGACTTCAGACTAGTCTCAATAATATAAACCATCATTTCCACCTATTCAAGGGACCACAGTGTTGTTAAAATCACAGCCAACACTTCATTTTTCTCACAGTCCTTTTAGCCTCCAGTATCTCATATTGTTGGCAGGCATCACTCCAGAAACAATGATACATACAAAACTAGCAAGTTTTTACCACAAGACAGGTGCAATTCTTAACACACATCATTTGATTTCCTGCCAGTGCCCTATAAAATCAGTATTCTTGCTGTGCTTGTTTTATAGATGAGGGGTGCAGGGATGGCAAGTGAGTCACCCAACACCACAGTCATAGTGGCAAAGTAATTATAACCGTCCAGCCTGAGTCTGAATACTTCACCACTGTATGCTTTACCTCCACAAGATAACTAAGAAATGAGAAATGAAACCCAAGCCAATCATAGGATGGTAAATCTATCCTATTTCTTAATAATCAAAATGAATAAGAGTTTCATTGTTAAAATGGTCCAAAGCTCTGATTTTAATGATACTCAAAGATTATCTACAGATTTAAAGCTATATACTCAATCCCAGGCCTTTAATCAATTGAGTTACTAGTTTAATCTGTTAATCATCTTATACGTTTGTCAAGTCTAATATATTTTTATCAAGCACTGTATTCAACTCTAAACACCACCCTGAATTCACTGCAAGTGTGCTCTGCCCCTCAGCTGACAGACAGAAGCAGAGCACTGAAGGGGTTCTTCTAGAGAGTAGCATACTTATATGGAAGCAGAACCTGAGCAAGTTCAGGCTTGTTGTACAAATCCATGATGTCCTTAGCAGTAACCTGTCTTCAGATTTCTAAAGTTGGGCAAAGCGCTCAAAAGTGTATAAATTTTATTTTTACATAAAGATCTATAAGATTCTAGCTCAGTGGTAGAACACTTGCCTAGTATGTAGAAGGCCCTGAGTTCAATTCCCAGCACCTCAAAAAAAAAAAATTCTGGTATATAATGATCCTTATGTCTGCTGAAACCTGTAGATTCTAGCCTCAGAACAAAGTGGACATTTGTTATTGGTTGATTTCTTGATAGCAGCCATTCCTTCTGGAGTGAGGTGGAATCTCAGCATTGTTTTCATTTTCTTGCATCTCTCCAATGGCCAGTGATGTTGAACATTTTTTCATATGTTTATTTGCTATTTCTACTTCTTTGTCTGAGAAATGTCTGTTCATTTCAGATGCCCATTTTTGGATTGGGGGGGTCTGATTTTTTAAAGTTCTTTATATATTCTAGTAATAGACCTTTGTCTGAGGAACAGCTGTTAAAAATTTTAAGGAACACTTCTCCACTGTTGGTGGGAGTGTAGAGTGGTGTAACTACCATGGAAATCAGTGAGGAGACTCCTCAAAAAACTAAGATTAGAGGTCCCATGTGACCCAGCTATTCCCCTGCTGGGTATCTTCCCAAAAGAATTAAAAAGCATCATACCACAGAAATATATGCACACCCATGTTTATAGTGGCACAGTTTGTAATAGCTAAATCTTGGAAACAACCCAAATGCCTATGAACTGGTGATTGGATAAAGAAGATGTGGGTTTTTTATAAAATGGAGTGTTACTCAGCCATAAAGAACGATAAACTAGAGAAATTATAGCTAAATGGATGCATATTGAGGCCATACTCTTAAGTGAAATAAATAGGACACACATGTGTAAATACCAAATTGTTTCTCTAGTGTGAGAAAATGAAAGAGTAAATGAAGACCAAAATGTATAATAGATACTGTGAAATAGGAAGAAAAGTTTCAAAGGGAAAGGGGAAGGAGGGGGGAGAAGGGGAAGAAAAAATGGTAACAAAGCTTTTGTAAATAGGGAGGGGTGGAGGGGTGCAAGGAAGGGAAGGGAAATGGGAAAAAACAAGAACTAAGATATGTCATGTACACGTACAAATTCCCAATGATGAATGTGACCATAATGTACACCTAAAAGGTACCAATAAACTTAACTTTTTAAAAATGGATATATATAATTTAAATGTTGCTATAATTTCACAGGGTTATTGAACTCTCACACCCTAAAACCAACTATGAACTAACTTCAAATAAAGAAGCCTAATTTTTTGGTCTTGTTTTGCATATTTACTGATTCTCTTATACTGCAATATTCCTTTAAATATCAACCTTCCCAAGGCCTAATGAGTTATAATCATTATCTTATTTGCAAGATTTCACAAAAAAACTGATCTTATTTGCAAAGATTAAATTAATATACAAATTTTCAGGAAAACAGCTACATTGCTTATAGAAAGAACTACACAGAGACAAAGAATTCTCCTCCCCCGAAGCGATACCCACCCTTGTGTGTGTTAGGGGCCTCCCAGCACGCAGAGTCTTAAGGTAGCTCAGTCGCAGATGCACAGCAGAAGTAGCCTTACCCTCTAGGCACACCTGTTTCAGACTGGCTAGGAAGAAGCTCTCAGGACTGGTTGTAAATGAGACAGACTTGATCACTCCTTTTCTAACTTTAATGTACCAGGATTAAACAGCCCTGTTTTCTGGTTTTGATTGCGTCGCTGCACTTTCTAGTAACATAAAAACATTCATGTTTTAGATATCTTGGAGCTTATAGGCCCTCATTTATTTTCCATTCAGGTTTTGGAGGAGTGGACAACTGGGGCTAACATTTTGTTTTGTTATTTGGAAAAGATCACATAAACATTCTTAAGGGACACTAGTCCTTATTGAATATTAAGTGTTCTGTACATGTCAAAGCTTTAGCAACATCATGAATACTTTGAGTGAATTCCTCTAAATAAATATATTTTTACATAATATATACATATATATTATATATATAAAATACAAATTCTGTATACAATGTCTGGTTTCCCTGAAGCCAAGCTGTGGGCCCAAGACTGCCGTATTAATAACCCATACCTGTGTTCAGTAAACAAGTATGAGCCAGCACTTCTACGATTTCTAGGACTTCACTTCCTTGAATGGACAAAGAATCTAATTTTGCTCTGCCTTTAAAGTGTTAATCACACTCAAGGAAACTCAGCATTCATCAAAAATAATTACCAGAGCTTTTTTTTTTTTTTGTACCGAGGATCGAACTCAGGACCTTGCGCTTGCACGGCGGGCACAGCAACCACTGAGCTAAATCCCCAGCCCTACCACAGTGCTCTCTTTGTTATCTAGTGAGCTGCTCAAAGGATGAAGGAACTAACTGCTCTCAGAGTAGGGGCCTAGTTCTTTTCCATTTCAATTCTTGGGAAGCTGAGGCATGGATGCCTTCCATATCTGACACAGTGACTTTATGCTATTTCTCTCCAGAGAGCTCATCAGTAGACATCCCCGACGCTGGCTACGGAAACAAGTCAGGAACCAGTCTGGGTAAGGAAGGCATTGTTTGGCCACACCTCACATAAATTCCAAATCCCTTTCGGATGTTTTAACTTCAAGCTTACATCTGGCACTTTGTTCTGTACTCACTTTGTCTAAATTAGCCTCTTGTCTGTGAAGAGGGAAGAGGAGGGACAGAGGAAGATGGCGAACAGGTTTGGGATGCAGGGGATTAGGGAAATAACTGCTCACATGGACAGCACAGCAGGACTGCCATGGTTGACAAACTGAGTCTTTCAAGATATCTCACAAAGAAGAGTTTGAATGTTCTCAACACAAACAAACAATAAACGTTTGAGATGATGGAAATGGCAATTACTCTGATCTGATCATTTTACATTACATACACATATTGAAATGTTGCACTATACCCTCTAAATATGTATAATTATGTATCAATTTAAATTTTTTAAAACAAAAGTAAATTAACCTGTCATGGCCTTTTTTGTTCTCTAATTAATCTAAGCTCATCATCTATGTACATCATATAGCTCAGCTGTCTATTGTACACTGCTCAACATGCACACAGCCTACATTCATTATTCCTCCAATACCATTATTAACTTACAGCTAGAAAAACTACTGTTTGAAAGATTCATTCCTTTAATTTATTAAAGTTATTTTTGAAATGTGATTTTTTTTAGAGGCCACTTAAAAGTCATTCCTCCTGGTTCTAATAAGGTTCTCAAATTTTGGATTTAACAGGTAAGATGAAACTATTCTAAATACTAGACTTACTAATATTTAATATTTCATCTTTTAAAAAAATACAGTATTAAAAAATGATGAGCAGATAGGTAAAGGGAGATGAAAGTGAAGTCTATATGGAAACAATAGGAAGAAAAAGTTTTCAAGTTTCAACATCCTTGGTCACTTTTCCCATGACCCTGTGACTGGAAACCAGGATGGTACTGAAAACACTGGTCACCTTGGAAAGGAAAGACACCTCTAAAAATAAAAATCAGCAGATCCAGGCTCTGCCATAATGGCTTCCTGGTACACAGAAAGACATGCCTGCTATTCTGTCCTCACATGAGGGTTGCAGAAATTAATTATTCAACATTTGGAAAGTGCTTTGAAGATGCTAAGTGCTAAAAACCACTATCAATTTTCAGCAAACCACATTTAAAATGAACTCACCAGGTTTGTTGGAAACTGAACCATTAGTGTAAGTCCACACTTTCTTTTTCCACTTCATTTAGACCATTAGACCAACTAGCCAACACCCATGTGGGATTTCCTTTCCCTTTGGTCAACCTTTGAGTACCTTGTGCGTGAAAAATTAGACAGTTCTTGATTTTTGGAGAAAATGTAAATTCTAATAGTGTGATGTTGCAGAAATTTGCAGTATTTTGTTTATTAGGTATCCTTCCTCTTGTGTCTCTTATTTAAGTTATATAATAGAATGACTTAACTAAACATTTCATTTGTGAAATTTTGAGTAGCTTTAAATCTAGTTTAGTATACTATGCTAGTTTTCATTTAACCATGTATTTATGTGTCCATGACTGCTTTACATGTACAAATTTAAATGAATGATGTAAGAATTTATTAACCTTTATACCCTACAGAAACTGCTAATCCACTCTATTAAAATATAAAAGTGTTTTGGATAGACAATTTTCTTATGTATAATATATTCTGTTTTGTATTTATTTATTTAAAAACTTACAACTATGGCCTAAGATTGAGAAATTTTTTCTCAGCAAAAGATAACTAAAACTCACTTGGAAATCCACTGGCAAGCATGCTTTTAAAAATAAAAGAAAGAAAGCAAAAATAACAAAAAATTAAATTTAAAAATAAAGAGAGCATCAAGTAGTTTTTAAATAGCTCTTTCTCAGCTTTGACCATTTTGGAGATAATAATTTTGCCAAAATACTATTTTTTACTTCACATCTCTGACAGTAAAATATCAACACTTCAAATGTCAAGTTTTCATGATTGTAAGAATTAAAAAGTATATACCATAATCTTCTTGGATATAGACTTGTTTCCCATTAGACAAGCTCAATGCTTTTCTAAAATGAGGGTTTATGTATTTTACCAATTCTTTTTTTTTTTTTTTTTTGGTACTGGGGATTGAACTTGGGTCCTTGTGCTTGTGAGGCAGGCGGTGGAACCACTGAGCTAAATCCCTGGCAAGGGTTTATGTATTTTAATCTCCAAAATGCACACTTTTACATTGTCTCTCCTTTTAGAAGGGGCTTGCTATGTGAAAAGTTTTTACTACTCATCATATTTAAACATTAATACATTTTTAAATATATATCAGCTAATCTTTAATCTTTTACCCATATTTTCTTCCCAAGCACCCCCTTCCTCATCAGACATAGAAGTGAAATCATAAACGTGTTAGACATTGCTTGTCTCGGCAGGAAAGCAACTGCTAGTTTCGGAAGTGAGATCTACACAAGGGACTTGCTCACATAACAGTCACTCCAGAATTCTGCATGGATCCAACAAAGAACTGCTCAACTTGGAAACACAGTTAATGTCAAAGAAGGTAAAGCCGACACAAAATTTATACTGGCTCAGCTTGATCCTTAGCAGGTGTTCATATAATTCTTATCTTCCAAATATTATTGTGTAATAAATATTTAGATAAATTTTTTTTACAGTTAACTCCTAATATTCACATTTCTTTAGAAGAAACTGAGAATAAGTATGAGCAACTTAAATTAAGGAGGAGAATAACGTATTAAAGACATTTTTGCTAGTTTGATATCCTTTTTATTAGTGCATATCGTCTATACAGGGTACTGAGCTTCACTCTGGCAGCTCATATTTGCACATAACATGCATGATCATTTCCACCCCCATCACCCCATTCCACCCTCCCCTTTCACGCAAGGGATGTAATGCACACACTGGATTTCGATCATGTCCATCTTCCACCACCTGCCTTCACAATCCCACCACCCCCTCTTATTTCCTCTCTCTGTTCAAATAATAAATAGCCTCCCTTCTACTTTCATGTTGTCTTTTTTGGATTCCACATATTAGAAGAACAAGCAATATATGTCTTTCTGAATCTGGCCTATTTTGTTCAAAATGATGATCTCCAGATCCATCCATTTTCCTGAAAATGACAAAATTTCATTTTTCTTTATGGCTGAATAATACTCCCTTGTGTATATATGCCACATTTTCTTTATCCACTCATCTGTTGATGGGCACCTATATTGATTCTATATGTTGACTATTGTGAATTGTACCACAATAAACATGGGTATGCAGGTAGTACCCCTATGGTATGCTGACTTTAATTCAAGAAAGGTCTTTTATTCAAAAATCTTCCTAAGAAGTTATCATATTTCCTCCTCCTCCACTCTGCTAGCTTCATTAGGGCGTGCCAATAATGGGTTACTGGTTCAAAGAAATATGCATACCCTATGTTTTAAAGAAGTGCCTTATGATGTGTTTTTAACTATCTCAAGTTAACTGAACAGATAGTCTTTAAAAAGAAACAGTATGACATAGTTACCACATTGGAAGGGAGGGGGTAACTCATTTCAAATAATGTGTTTTGCATCCCTATAAATATGAAGGGAATAAAACTTGTCCAAAAGAGTTAGCCATATCCTCAAATGAATGAGAAATGAATTGGCAGAGGCTAAATCTCCAGGAGAACATTACTTTGAATCAAAACCAAATTTCTAAAATACTCCAGGTGATCTGCTATATAATTATGGAATTTAAATACTAAAACATTGAAAAGAATGATTCTTGAATACTTAATAAATGAAGCAATTTAATTACGTGTTAATGTTTGCTTACTTGTTGGCTGTATATGGTGCTGTCTGAATCTACAACCAGAGTGGTCTGTAGGTGAAGGCCAAGACTAGGAGAATCCTGCCAGTCAACAACCCCCATGGACTCTTCATTCACCGCCCCACAAAGAGCAGTGAAGGGCTGACTCCATGTCAACTTGGAACTTCCTATCTCTATTTCTTTGAGGGAGGCTAACAACACACACACACACACACATTCCTAAACATTTTACTCATCATAGGTCCAAATTCTTCAACTTTCATTATCAGTAACTATTCCTTTTGCATCTTTCCAGTAAAAACTTAAAATGTAAATAGTAGTAAAACACATAATTGAATTATTTCTTACTAATATATTGTCAAATATTTCCCTCTTGCAAAGAGAATTAGAATATATTAATAATGAGGGCACTAGTTTTCAAACTCTTACTAACCAGGGAGCATTATTTATAAGGAAAACGTAGGGCTGACAAGTCAGACAGGATCATAAAACTTAAATCTAAATCACACTTGCTACACACTGTGCACTTTCCTAAACATTTTACATGCATTACCTTATGTAAGCCCTAGGAATTAAATGAAGTAGATCCAGATCAAGACCTGGAAACACAGAGGACCCTGTCAAGAGGCACTGAGTGTGTAGAAGTTGTACTCCACCACCAAGCCCTCCATCTCAGAACCCAGGTGCTACCCTGACGGGAGCTCGGTCTGGCTCTGGAAACCACCTTCTCCCAAAAGAGCCATCTGGCCCAAGGTTAGAGCCCTGTGCAGGGCTGCTCGAATCTCAGTACCAGGTGATAGAGTTTTCTTCCCCTTACTGTGAGGTGGGACACCTCAAGGGTCTCC
Source organism: Heterocephalus glaber (assembly GCF_000247695.1). Next base: position 2,541,622 of record NW_004624890.1, on the reverse strand, counting down.
TGGCTCTAGAGGTCTTGGTGCGAGCCACTGAGACCTTTGCTGCTCTTTCCTCATACTCTGACTTCTCCTCCCCAATCCAGCTTCCCTCATCTTGCAGTTACTCTACCTGCACAGAGCCTGGTAACCTTCCTGCACAATCTCAGAGACTGCTTCACAGCAAACCCAGCTCAGATAGTGAGGGAGCCAGGATAGGAGACCAGGCCTCTGGCTCTGGAGTCCCTGCTGTTGGCCAGGGAAAAGTTGACAGGAATTCCCCAGAGGCTGCAGGTACAGAGGGGCCTCGGTAATAGCAACTGGAATTTGCTGCACAATTTCTGGAGCTTTGTGAGGTCTCCTAACTGTTACAGGGTCTGTCAGCTGCCCTCCACACCCATCCTTCCTGTCTTCTACCTACTCAAGCCTCCTCATGAACAGGCAGTTGTCACTAGACAGTGCTGCTCTCCCACCTGGATACATCCATCCACTCTTGCTCATCTTTAAGATTCTACAAGAGATTCCCTGGAGTCAACACAGGGATGGAGGCCTAACCACATGGACCACTTTGGACCTGAGAGCCCCTCTAAATTATATGATAAAGACCAAGAGAGCCAAGCAGAAGGGAAAATCATACTCAATATCTTGTTCAGACAGGAAATACATGTGTGAAATTCATTTTGCAATGATGTACATGAAAACATGTCTTAGAGACAGGCATGAGGGAACACATCTGTAATCCCAGAACTCTGGGAGGCTCAGGTAGGGGGACTGCAAGTTCCAACCCAGCCTAGGCGAGAGAGAGAGAGAGAGAGAGAGAGAGAGAGAGAGATCAATACAAAATCCCTGTGTTCAATCTCCTGTACAAAAAAAAAGTTTGAGCTGGAATAATTAGGTAGATGTATGTCAGTAATAGAAAATATTACTCAAATGAGTACTTCGTATTCTGATGATGGTAAACAGATCTGCCTGCACTAAAGCAGACAGGTTCACAATTTCCTGGAATCAGACTCCCCAAAATACAGTTTCCCCTTCCTTAGTTCCACAGCCTCTGCCTAGCACCTCCAGCCCTCACTGCTCCCCATCAGCTCCCCTCTACTTCCCAAGTCACTACAATCACGTGATCTGAGCAAAGGTCTATGAAAACTGAACCAGGTGGATTCCTAAGCAACCAAAAGATTAGATCTATTTATCAAACGTGTCCACCTTTTCTTTTAAATTGTATGAATATGTAATAAGCCTTTTTCTGTTGAAAAGCCAGTTTCTCTTCTTGGGGTAAAATGCTGCTCACATAAGTATCTACTACATAAACTTTTCTATTTGTACTTCTCCTGATTCTCTCAGTTATACATGGTGCCCTGGTTCTGATCATCTTGGACCTGGGAAATGTCCGTGACATTGCAGGCATTGGTGAAGTCTCCTTCCAGGCATCAGATGTGACTCAAGACTGAACATCTATGTGACCTGTCTGTTCTGCCTCTCTGCATACTGTGTGCAGCATTCTGCTCTAAGTCTTTCCAGTTATCCTCTTTTGAGGTCCAGACAAAACCCTCAGGAGAGCATCTTTGTAGGACTGCATGAAGGTCAGACATACATACAACACATAACAACATCTGAAGACCTCTATAAAGAAACCAAACTCAAAGTGGTACTCAATGTGATAGCAATGTGCTAAAGAAGAGTGGAACGTTTAGATTTTACTGGAAATAAAATTATGTATTATATAACAGACGTCCCAAAACATCTTCATAGATTGTGCATTCACATTATTGTAAGGCAAATTAATATACATTTAACACAAAAGAATAGACAGTACAGTGATACTGTCTTGCCAGTTCACAAAATGCAGTGTCATCGTGGTCCCTAACACATGTCCCACAAAGGATTCCTACACCCACACAATTATGTATCTTCCAAGATTTTACGGGAGTAACATCTGTATTGAAAACCCATAATTCAATACGATCATTGTGAAAAATGATTGAGTGCAGCAAACACCAAATTCACAGAGATGGAACTGAGTAGCTTCCTCCTTGCCTGTCACATGGACACCTTTGCCAGCTGAAAACTACAAACAGTATGTCGGCCTAGTTCTGTATCTTCATGTATTGACTGATTAATAAGTACTGATATATAGTCAGCAACTAATAAAGACATATAAGTATTTCTTCAGCCCAAACATAAAATTATAACTCCTTATAAATCTTTTTTGGTAAATGCCTTTTAGGAATCTGAAAAGCAATGCTTAGTGAAGGAAGAAGGGTAAATGGTACAAGAAAAAAAAAACTCTCTGTATTAATTTTTTGTAACTTGTGAGCCTACAGTTATTTTAAAAATAAAAGAAGCTTTTTTAAAGATAACTGCTTCCAACTCACTTTTAGTCTCCAATAAATAGTATGTAAAATTATGTGCAATGCAGAGCAGAAAAAATACAGTCATATCAAGATAGATTAATTCTTCCAAGGAACTATGACATATTCCAAAACCTAATAACAAAGTTCCAACCCAAAAGTTACTGGATTCCAAACTGCATTACAACAACTTTCGCAGGAAATATCTGAGGCCTGACAGCAATGAAGAAAAGTTCACAGAAAGTTGAATAAGGCACCTGGGCATCTCTGATTGGCCTGTTCAGATTTTTGAAGTGACTAAGTATCATTCCATTAAATAAATAGATACAGAATGTGATGGTCATTGTGAAGATAACAAAAGATATGCTCACAGAAAGTGAAGAAGCATACAGGCTAGGAGGACAACATGAACATGTAGAAAGAATTAAAGGCCAGGCCAAAGCAGTAAGGAACAAAATGATCAATTAAAAAAGTATAGAACTCAATTTTTTTTAAATAAAAGAAGACAGTTTATTTGGAAAAGAGCAGAAAAAGAGAAGACAGACAGCTACTCTGGAAGAGTAGGGGGCATCAGAAAAGGAAATATCAGGAAGGGATTATCTCAGAATTCAACCTTTTCCCAGTAAAAACATTTCAGAGCTTGAACTATATTTTCTTTTGGTGTTTTTGTTTCATTTCTTAATGGATTTTTCAAGGGAAATTATTGATCTCATTTACCTAAATTTTTTTTTTGGTACAGGGATTTATCTAAATCTTTTGAGACATTTTTTGTCCTCCTTCTTTCTTTTCCTTGGCAAAGAACCTCAACTTGTAAAAGTGAAAACATGCGAGATAGGTCTCTGCTTAATTTGTTAATGCTCAGCAATTTTCTGAGGGCGGTTGTGATCAGTACTGTAGTGGACTTCCTACTTGAGGCTCCACTCCCTGCTAATGTCAAGGGTGCTCATCTCACATTCCTAAAGAAGGTCTCCAGAGGTCCAAGGATGGAAAGAACTGTGCCATACACAGTGGCGGGCTCAGGTCCCTTCCCAGTGGCAGCCTCTGAGCTCCTCCCAACCAGCCTGTCTCATGGAGTAATGCTTCAGACTTTCACTTGTGACCCTCCTGGGGTGAAAGATGTACAACCTGGCTTGTATTAAAGCCATTAAGACCATTCCAATCCAGCCACATAGTCCACAGCTTCCCGGCTAAGGAGCAGAAGGAAAGGAAGGGCCTAGTTTGCTCCCTCTAGATATCAGTTTAGCTGCTACAGTTGTCAGGATCCTATTCTAATTTTGTAGGGATGATTCTTTTTTAATGGTACATGTTTGTACTATATAAAATTTATATTTGTTCTGAGGAATTGGTACATACATGGTATAATCCAAAAATACAGTGAATGTTTAAAACTTTTTTAAATTTATTATGGTAAAAGACACCTTGTCATAATCCCCTCAGAATCCTCCTGCTGCTTCAAACACACTTATTCCATCATTCTTGGCACTTTCTGAAGCAGTTCCTAAGTCCTCTTTCATGAACGTCTTCAGTTGCACTGTTGTGGCTGCCTCCATATCCAGAACAGATTCAAAACATTTACTTTTCGTAGTCATTTTGTCTTGGAGAAAAAGCCAGAAGTTGCATGGTGCCAGATCAGGTGAGCAGATGGATGAAGACGTGCTGTAATGTTTTCACAAGAGGTTTTTGTTAGATGGCACTTAGCAATACATTCACTGTATTTTTATCACACCTCATAAAAACACTCAGGAAAGAAGACTTCCAGAACTGCTTCAGAAAGTGCCAAGAGTAATGGAATAAGTGTGTTCAGTGTGAGGGGCATAATGGCAGTGTGCTTTTTACTGTAATAAAAATAATGTTCATTTGTTTTTTGGAGAGAAAGTTTCACTATGTGGCTCAGACTCACCTTGAACTCACTATGGAGCCCAGGCTGGCCTCAAACTCGCAGTGATCCTCCTGCCTCAGCTTCCCAAGTGCTGGGGTGACAGGCGTGTGCCACCATGCCTAGCTTCTGTAATAAATTTTTAAATTTTAACATTCACCATACAGTTTGATCACACCTCATATGTATCATATCTTGATCTGATTTGGTCCCCTTCCTGCACTACCACCCTCCTTCTCCTCCCTTTTCCTGATCCCTTCCCCATCTCTAAAAAGTCTGTCTCCTTGTATATGACCATCTCTCCTTTATTTTGCTCTGCATTTATATTTTGGGTTTCTCATAAAAGAGAAACCATGCAAATTTAACTTTCTGTGCCTGGTTTATTTTACTTACTATCATGATCTCAAGATCAGTTATCCTTCCCTAAATCCATAGTATCAAGCTTTGATATCAAAAGGAGGGTGCTTGTTTCCAGCCTTTAATAGAGCAATATCCAGACATGCCTGCATGCATTTGTTTCGAACAACTCCATTTAACTTTTCAAAGAAATGAAATCACCCAGAACAAAAGATGAGGTTTTCTGAAACTCACTGTTTTTCAAACAGTAGTTTAGTGAGACTCATCATAATTGCTTTTTGCATTTATTTCAATTTTCCACAGCATTATGTATATAACAGCAAAACAAAAGCTGTCTATCATGCTAAATGATTCTATTTTCCACTAAATCAGCACATTTGGATCAAGCCCACAGGAAGTACACTATCTAAAATGTAAATGTCCTTTAAAAATGTAGACTGATGTGCTATCCTGAAGTAACATGTTACATGCTCAGTACTCTCAATACCATAAGACAGTTACACTTAAATGATGAGAATAAACGAACCAAGACCACCACCAACTCTTAGATAAATAATTCAAATATAAGAAAAAAAAGGAAAGATAGCAGCCTTTGGGTAAGAAAATCTATATTTCTACATAAAATTTCAAGTTCATTTTGATGTAAGTCTGACTTTATGACAGGATACCTACTATTGTTTAAATGAGCACCATGTAATTCTCCACCAACAGGAAAAAAACAAACATTTTAATTCTATTTAATTTTAAAATAATATGCCACTAAATCACTTTTCAGATAAAGAGAGAGAAGTCACATAGTCAAGCCAATAGCTGAGAATCAGACTTTTCAAAGGGTCAAGAATTATTGCTTTACACAAAGGTTTGCAAAGGTGGACATTTACTGCACACTTACTTTGATGTGACAATCAACATATCTGAGAAATGCTTATCCACACTAAACTGAAAAGGCTCTGCGCAAGCTCCAAGCTATTATTCAGCCTCAAAAGTTCAATTCTGCATGAAGAATGGTTTCCAAGGTATCAGCACTGGCAAAACCACTAGAATATTTTAAATCTGGGAATCTGTTGCCCAGCATACTAATTATAAAAACTAAAAATACTCAGTGTGTAGGCTTCGTGGGATCGCCCATGGGGCAGGTAGCAGGATAATCATTTCAAGGGCTCTCTACGTCCAGCATGTGGTACTTGGGGGCGCAGGGTTAATATGAACTATATAGCAAAAGGGATGATCTCAAACTGCTAGCTATTAGACTCAAGTTTTCAATCTCAGCTTTGATAAAACCTTTTTCCAACTCAGGATTAGCAATAAAAAGGTAAAAGTCCTAGATAAAAAAAAAATACAAAATGCAGTTTGAGCCACTCAGAGTAAGAGCTTGAGAAGGATCCTTAAATGTGTGATTCATTCACCCCACAAAAATTTATTAATATGCTAGGAACTGTTCTCTGTGATGACAGAATTCAACTCAAGAATAAGGAACATTGTAGCCGAGCAATAATAATAATAAATTACATATGTATGGACATTCCCAGCTCTGAGCAACACTTTAACAGTCTCTCATAACTCCTCTGTGAACTGGGCTTTACAATCATTTTAGTAATAAAAATAATAGAAACACAGAGGTTTTTTAAATTTCCCAAATTGAACAACTAGTAAAGAGAGCTGAGGCTTTAAGTCAGGTTCCAGTCTTCTGAATGCAAATCTCCCTGGGTCTCTGAGCAAAAAGTGTGAGATGCTGTTTTGGCGTTAACAATAAGGACGAGTTCTGTATGATTTTGAATATAATGTTAAAGTTGTTTTTTGGGTTTTCCATTTCTTATGGACAACACTTTATAGAGTCAGACTATGATATTTATTAATTCAAATGTTTCTAATCTCTTTATCCACTTATTTTATTAGATAAAAACACTGGTGAATGAGTGGCTGTTTAGTTCAGTTTTTAAACAAAGACATGAACTCCCCAGGTATTAAAATCTTCCTTTCATGAGATAACATACTGGAAAAAAATTTCATGAGCAAAACACCTGAGCAATATATAGAATACATATATTCTATATTCACACAGAATATAACCAATATAAATAGGAAAAGGTACCCTGGAAAGTGCAAATCAAAACCACAATGAGATATAACTATGCATCAACAGAGTGACTAAAATTTATAAAAGACAGTACCAGCTCTATGTAACAATGTGGAGTAGAGGACAGTCTCGTACATAAAGTCTCACACATATATGTGGATGAATTCATACCCACTTTAAAGGAAGACACCATCTGCTAACACTGACATAGAAATTCCACTCACAACACATACAACAGAAATTCCCACATGTACTAAAACATACACAAGAATATTCATAGCAAATCAAACTTCAAGGCCGGGTATTTAGCTCAGTGGTTTTGCCGCCTGCTCTGCAAGCAAAAAAAACTTCAGAAGGAGGGAGGAGAGAAAGAAGAAAAGGAATAAAAGAAAAGGAGGCATAGTGAAATGACTAAACCTAAATAGTCCTCAACCATCGTGCTTTAGTTCTTACTTTTGCTGACAGCACTTTTTTTATTTGTATTAGTCCATGTTCGCAGCACATGATTATATCCATGGTGGGGAACTGCACATCTCAATTCTTTTTTCCCCTTTCCCTCCACTCCGTTTTTGCCACCATCAGATTCATTTATCTATAAGTCCTTGTAAAGTTAATTGTCATATATACAGATTAATAACCAGACTAAAAGGCAAAAATCATATAAATTATTTAAGATAATTACATTAAATCAAGGCACATTCTTACATTGTCCATGCTAGATTACAGTAACTTTCTTTTCTATCTTTTTTTTATTATCTGTCTTTTATACATTGAGTACCTCATAGAAGAGAAACCATGCAACATTTAAGCTTGTGTTCTTTATTTCACTTAACATTATGATCTCAAGACGTTTCATTTTCCTACAAATGACACAAATTTATTCTTCTTTATAACACAGTATAACTGCATTGTGTATAAATACTACAATTTTTTATTCATTAATTTTATTGGAACATTTTAGGTGTACAGTATGCTGACATTCATTATTGGCAATTTGTACCTTTACATACTATATCTTGATTCTTATTTTTTCCCATTCTCTGCCCTCCCTTCAACCCCTCTATCCCTCCCTATTTACAAGATTTTGTTTCCATTTTTTCTTTTTCTCATATTTATTCCTTTCCCTTCTTTCCTTTCCCCTACCCCTCAGACAATCCTTTCCCCTTTGGACCTTTTCTTCCTATTTCACATTATCTATTATGCATTTTGATCCTCATTTACACTTTCAGTTTCTCACACCAGAGAAACTATTCAGCATTTACATGAGTGTCCTCTTTATTTCACTTAAGGGTATGGCCTCAATGAGCATCCATTTAGCTATAAATATCTCTAGTGTCTCGTTCTTTATGATTGAGTAGTACTCCATTTTATTAAAAAACACATTTTCTTTATCCAGTCTCCAGTTGATGGTCAATTGGGCTGTTTCCAAGTTTTAGCTATTACAAACTGTGCCACTATGAACATGGGTGCACACATATCGCTGTGGTATGGTTCTTTTAATTCTTTTGGGAAGATACATAGCAGGGGAATAGCTGGGTCAAATGGGACCTCTAATCTTAGTTTTTTTCAGTTTTCTTTTTTTGGTACCAGGGATCAAACTCAGGACCTTGCACCTGCAAGGCAGGCAATGGAACCACTGAGCTAAATCCCCAGCCCTCTAATCCTAGTTTTTTGAGGTATCTCCATTCTGATTTCCACAGTGGTTGCACCAGTCTGCACTCCCACCAGCAGTGGAGCAGGATTACTCTTTCCCCACAGCCCCGCCAGCATTTGTTATTGGTTTATTTCTTGATAGAACCCATTCTTTCTAGGGTGAGGTGGAATCTCAGCATTGTTTTCATTTGCATCTCTCCAATGACCAGTGATGTTGAACATTTTTTCATATGTTTATTTACTATTTCTACATCTTTGTCTGAGAAATGTCTGTTCATTTCAGATGCCCATTTTTGGTTTGGGTCTTTAAATTTAGGAGGTCTGATATTTTAAAGTTCTTCATATATTCTAGATAGTAGACCTTTGTCTGAGGAACAGCTGATAAAAAAATTTTTCCCACATTGTGGGTTGACTCTTCGCACTGTTAGTGGTTTCTCTTTCTGTGCAGAAGCTTTTTAATAAGATGAGATCCCACTTCTTGATTCTTTGTGCTAGTTCACATGCAACTGAGGTTTTGTTCATGAAATCTTTTCCTATGTCAATGTCTTCAAGAGTTCTACCTAACCTCTCTTCCAGCCAGTTTACTGTTTCTGTTTTAATATTTAGAGCTTTAATCCATTTTGATTTTAGTTTAGTGCATGGTGAGAGATACAGGTCTAGTTTTCACCTAAAAATTCTAAACAACCCAATATCAAACAATGAAATTGAAAACATAATTAAAAACTTACTGATTAAGAAAAGCACAGGTCCTTACAGATTCATTGCTGAATTCTACAAGATATTTAAAGAAGAACTATTGCCACTACTGTTTAAACTCCTCAATGAAGTTGAAAGGGAAGCAATACTCTCAAATTCATTCCTGGAAGCAGGCATCACTTTGATCCCAAAAGCAGAGAAAGACCCAACCGAAAAAGAGAACTATAGGCCAAACTGACTAATGAACATAGATGAAAAAATCCTCAATAAGATACTGGCAAACAGAATGCAGAAGCTTATCAAGAAGATCATATACCCTGACCAAATGGGATTCATCCCAGGGATGCAGGGCTGGTTCAACATACACAAATCAATCAATGTAACACACTACTTCAATAGAGCCAAGGACAAAAACAATATGATTATCTCAATAGATGCAGAAAAAGCATTGGACAAAATCCAACATACAAGGTTTCATGATAAAAACCCTACAGAAAATTGGAATAGATGGTCTCTATCTCAACCTGATAAAAGGCATCTATGAAAAACCAACAGCCAATATCATACTAAATGGTCAAAAACTGAAATCCTTCATGCTAATATCAGGAACATGACAAGGATGTCCACTATCACCACTACTGTTCAATATAGTTTTGGAAACATTAGCCACAGCAATTAGATAAGAGAAAAAAATAAAAGGAATAAAGATAAGAAACAAAGAAGTTAAACTGTCATTATTTGCAGATAAGATACTCTATATAGAAGACCCCAAGAACTCCACCAAAAGTCTTCTAGACTTCATAACCAAATTCAGTAGAGTAGCTGGATACAAGGTCAACACATAAAAATCAATAGCCTTCCTATACACAAACAACAGACTCACTGAGAGAGAAACTGGAAAAATAACTCCTTTCACAATAGCATTCAAAAAAAGAAATACCTGGAAATCAACCTAACAAAAGAAATCAAAGACCTCTACTCTAAAAACTATAGCACTATGAAAAAGGAGATCAAAGAGGATATCAGAAAATGGAAAGACATCCCTTGCTCCTGGGTAGGAAGAACTAATATAATGAAAATGGCCATACTTCCAAAAGTGCTATATAAATTCAATGCAATCCCAATTGAAATTCAAGCAGCATACTTCACAGACCTTGAGAAAACAATCCAAAAATTCACTTGGAACAAGAAGAAACCTAGAATAGCAAAAGTAATTCTAGGCAACAAATACAAGGTAGGGGGTATCACAATCCCCAACTTGAAACTATAGTACAAAGCTACTGTGATAAAAACAGCATGGTACTGGCAAAGAAACAAACCAAAGGACCAGTGGAACAAATTAGAAGATGCTGAAACAATTCTAGACACACTCAGCTACCTAATCTTTGACAATGGAGCCAACCACCCTCACTGGAGGAAAGATAGCCTCTTTAATAAATGGTATTGGAAAAATTGGGTACCACAATTTCTTTATCCATCTATCTGTTGATGGACATATAGGCTACTTCCAAGATTTAGACATTATGAATTGTAAATTGTGCTGCAATAAACAAGAGTGTGCATACATCACTGTGGTATGATGTCTTTTTAGAAGGTGGCTAGAGGGGAAATAGCTGGATCAAATGGAATTTCTATTTTTAGTTTTTTGAGGAATCTCCATACTAATTTCCATGAAGAAGGGTTCCTTTTTCCCCCACAGCCCCATCAGCATTTGTTATTATTTGTTTCTAGATGATAGCTATTCTTTCTAGAGTAAGATGGAATCTCAGTTTGTTTTAATTTGCTTTTCTCTAATAGCCAGCAATATTGAACATTTTCTCATGTATCTATTGGCCATTTGTAATTCTTCATCTAAGAAGTATCTATTCATTTCACATGCCCATTTTTTATTGAGTTTGTTAATTTGGGGGCCTTAATTTTTTTTGAGTTCTTTAAATATTCTACATATCAATCCTTTGTCTGAGGAATAGCTGGGAAAAATTTTTTCCCACACTGTGGGTTGTCTGTTCATTCTGTTGGTGGTTTCCTCCACTGTGCAGAAGCTTTTTAATTTGATGTGATCTCAGTAGTTGATTCTTGGTGTTATTTCTTGTGCAACCAGGGTTCTATTCAGAAAGTCTTTGCCTACACCTATGTCTTCAAGAGTTTTACCTATTTTGAAAGAAGAATTGAGATGTGTTATATAGAGGTACAAATTCCCTATGATGAATGTGATCAATATTTATAACAATACTTACTAATAAAAAGAATAAAGTTAAGAAAAAATAAAAATAATTTCAAGAAGAGTTTTACCTATTTTGACTTCCAGCAGATTAGGTGTTTCTGTTCTAATGTTTAGATCTTTAATCCATATTGACTTTAATTTGGTGCATGGTAAAAGACATGAATCTAGGTTCAATTTTTGGCATGTAGATAGCCAGTTTTCCCAGCACCATTTGTTAAAGAGACTATCTTTCCTCCAGCAAAAGGATTTGCCCCTTTTGTTAAAGATAAGGTAGCTGAGTGTGCTTGCAGTTGTTTATGCATCTTCTGTTCCGTTTCACTGATCCACAAGTCTGGTTTTGTTTTGGTTTTTGTTTTGTGCCAATACTGTGCTGTTTCCGTCACTGTAGCTTTGAAGTATAATTTGAAGTCCAGGATCATAATGCCCTCTGCCTTGCCCTTGTTGTCTAGAATTGCTTTTGCTATTCTAGGTCTCTTATCATTCTATAGGAATTTTAAGATTGTTTCCTCTAGTTCTATAAGGAACACTACTGGTGTTCTAAATGGAATAGTGTGAAATCTGTATAACAGTTTTGGAAATATGGTCATTTTGACTATACTGGTTCTGCCTACCCAGGAACAAAGGATATCTTTGATCTTCTGATATCCTCTTTGATCTTCATTTTTCAGAGTATTACAGTATATATAGTTTTCATTGCAAATATCTTTCATGTCCTAGATTAGGTTAATTTCTAAGTACAGTACAGTGGTACCTTGGTTCACGAACACTTTTGTTTGCAAACAATTTGGTTCATAAACAGAAGCATTTGGCAAAATTTTGGTTTTGTTGGCAAACTCGGTTGGGTCCATTTCTGGTTTTGGAGACAGGGTAATGCATACTTCCAAGAATGACTTTGGGAGTACTACTTCCCTTTTGGTTTCATTAAAGAGTTTGAGGAGTATTTGCATTAGATCTTCTCTCAAGTTCTTGTAGAATTTGGCAATGAATCTATCAGGACCTGGGCTTTTCTTAGTAGTGTTTTGTTTTGTTTTGGGTTTGGGTTTTGTTTTGTTTTTTTACTTCTTCAATTTCACTGAGAGACATTGAGTTATTATTGGATTTTTATATCTTCTTGGTTCAGCTTTGGTAGTTCATACAAATCTAAGAATTTATCCATATCTCCTGAATTTTCCATTTTATTGGAGTACAGGTTCTCAAAGTAGACACTGATCATCTTCTGGATTTTGCAGAATCCATTGTGATTTCACCTTTTTTATTTCTAATTGCATGGATTTGGGTCTTTTCTTTCCTTGTTGTGATAAGGTTGGCTAAGGGTTTGTGTATTTTGTTCAACCTTTCAAAGAACAAACTCTTTGCTTCATTGATTCATTGTAGATTTTTAGTTTCAAGTTCATTAATTTCGGCTATAGACTTATAATTTCCTTCCTCATACTTTGAGCTTGGATTATTCTTACTTTTCTAGGACCGTGAAGTACCTCGTTAGGTATTTATTTCAGCTCACTCTGTTTATCTGATGTGGCAATTCACTTCTATAAACTTCCCTCTTAGTACTGTTTTCATAGTGTCCCATGGGTTCCAGTATGTCATAGTGGCTTTACTATTTGATTGTAGAAACTGCCTAATTTCTTGCTTAATTTCATTCATGACCCATTGATTATTCAAGATGGTATTAATTTGCTTGTGTTGGCATTGTTTCTGTGATGTCTTTTGCCATTGATTTCTAATTTCAATGCATTATGGCCTGATAATATGCATGGGATCATTTTGATTCTTTTGCATTTACTTAAGCCTGCTGTATGGACTAGCATATAGTCTATTTTGGGGAAAGTCACGTGTGCTGCTGAGAAGAATATGTATTCTGTTGTTGGATAATACACTCTGTAGAGATCTATTAAGTCCATTTGTTTGAACGTTTGGTTCAATTATACTTCTTTGTTGATTTTCTGTCTAGTTGATCTGTCCATTTGTGACAATGGAGGTACTGTCCCCCATGACAATGTACTGATGTTTATCTGATTTTTCATGTCCATTACTGTTTGTTTTATGAAGTTAAGTGTGCCAATATTCATTGTGTATATGCTTATAATTATTAATTCTTCCAGTTGAATTGTTCCTTTAATATGTAGTGGCCTTCTTTGTCTCTTCTGATCAGGCTTGGCTTGAAATCCACTTTGTCTAAAATTAGGGTAGGAACTCCTGCTTTTTTCCAGGTTCCCATTGCATGGAATACTGTTTTCCATTCTTTCATTTTTAATCTTTGAGGGTTTTTTTTAATTAAATGTGTTTCCTGTATGATGCATATTGTTGTGTTTTCTTTCTTGATCTATTCTGCCAATCTGCATCTTTTGATTGGGGAATTAAGACCATTCACATAAAGACTTATACTTGAGAGATACTAACTCACTCCTATCATTTCATTACTTTCCTTTTGTTGATTTCCCCATTTTTCCCCTTTTTGCTTAGCTGCTCATCCCCCCAGGTGTATTCATTCTTTTTGACCTGCTGACATTTTTGGCTTCATTGTCTCTTTCTAGATAGCTTTGAGAATTTTTTGTAATGCTCATTTGGTTGTTGTGAATTTCTTGAGGTGCTCCTTGTCTTGGAAATACTTTATTTCTCCATCAATTTTAAAGGAAAATTTTGCAAGATACATAAGTTAGGGTTGGAAGCTGTTATCTTTTAGAACTTGGAACACTTCACTCCAAGGCCTCCTGGCCATTATGGTTTGTGTAGAGAGGTCTAGACAGTACTTTTCCTACCTCTTTCTTTTCTACCCAAAAAGTCCTCTGGAACTTTTCAGTATTTTCCATGTACATAGCAATGTCAGCCCACTTCCATCTTCTACTTTACAGTCTACTGCTTGCCATGGGACAGAAACCTTACAGTCAATCTCATTAGAGCTTGGTGTATTAAGAGCAGGCAGACTCTGAGGGATCTCCAGGGTGACATGCATCCTCCATGACATACATCCTTTTCTCCCTGTTTGCGGCCTGCCCAGCAGCTTTGTTGCCAGAAAATACACCAAATAGATGAATGAATTTCTAGACTCTACAAGATCTTCAGGCCAATGCTAGAATTAGTTAATATAAAAGCCCATCTCCCTCAAGTTTACTTATTTGCAAACAGTATAAAGGAGAATATTAATCAGTAGATATATTTACAAAAAATAAAAGAAACTGCCAAATTCTTATTGAAGACATAATGAGCACCTTTTCTAGTCATGTCATTCATAAAACATATCTGTTTTAAACTAAATATATTCCTTTTTGTATTCCTATTTGTTTTTATTTTAAAACCTCCTAAAAAGTATATTAGAAGTTTTATCTAAAGTTTTTAAAGGTTTCTAATAAAAAAAAATTCAAACTGAACTGAGTAGATCCTTTTGCCAAACAATTACCTACAAGGTACTGTATAAAAAGAAATTCAAAATATCAGTTACCTTTTTAAAAATGTTCTCTAACATCTTAATTTCACATCACTTCTATCTGTGTACATTCTACATAAAAAATAGAATTAGCTCTCAAGACTAGAGCTAAAAACTGACTGCACTTAAACTGAAAACTTTACTGTGAAAACCCTCTCGCATTATGGATCCAAAGTGAGGCAAGTGGGTGTTGTGCTGAGCTGAGCGACCCACAGAGAAGGAGACCACCTCTTTAAAGCAGATAAATTTTTTTGGACAGTTTTCTTCCTTCATATATTTTTAAATTGTTTTCTAGTACCTGTTTGCAGTATGTAATGTTCACATTCCTTGTGAGGAGTTGGTACATGTACATTACACACCTTAATTTCTTTTTTCATACACTTTCTCTCTCTTCCCTCTCCCCCTCCCTCTGTTGATCCCCTTCCCACTTGAGAAAGATCTATCCTCCCTACATCTATTTTATTTTGCTTTTTATTTATAATTTGGGCTTCCCATATAACAAATATTTGGTTTTGTGTCTGATTGATTTCACTTAACATTATGGTCCCAAGGTGCATTCAGTTTCTTACAGATGACTCAAATTTAACCTTCTTAGTGGCAGAGTAGTACTCCATTGTATGTAAATGCCACATTTTCATTACCCATTCATCTATTGACAGACATATAGGCAGCTTCCAAGATTTAACCATTGTGAGCTGATAAATTTTAATAAATTTTTATCTGCTTTAGTATTTTCTTCTGAGGCTAAAACATTTATCCACTTTATGACAGCTATTCAGTAATCATGTATCACTAGCCAAAAGATAAATCACTCCTTCATACCCCCACGAACAATTTTCTGTTTAAGTTTAAAAAGTCAAAGTTCACTGTGTCCTAGTTTCCTCATCTTCTCAGTGAATGTAGTAATCCCTTCCATCTACTCAGTTTTTAGGAAAGAACATGATAATGTTTTTGCTCATGCAAACAATGCAGAGGACTGTGGTTTTACCATCACTATTTCTATCACCACCTTTTTCGATACATAACTAAATTCAAACGTCAGATATCATTTAAAAAGTTATGAATACAAAGAAGACTGGATGAAAACTCCTCTCCTCGTGGTCTTGCAGGTGAATGGGGCCGTTGCCATTCCAGGCCTTGTGGGAAACACCACCCTTGAGCACAGAAACGCAGAAGTCACTGCTGCAGTCACTATGACAACGGTAAGTATGCCTGAGAAAAATCAAGCCAGCCACCTCTACAGTGCGGTGTGCTTGTGCACAAATGCAGATGCAAAAGAGCTAAAGGCCTGCGCTTCAGAAGATGCAAATGCCTTGGTGTGAGGACCACACAGCTTATGTGACACAGGCTTATCAAGAGTTTAAGTATCGGAGATAAGCAAAATGCACTTGTAATGCAACTTGTCCCTGACTGGGTATGGTCCCTAAAATTCCTGCTTGAAAAAGTAGTTAAAATCTAGATTTGTAAGTCTTACTAACTTCCTGGATCTTCCTAAACTACCCATTTTACTAAACAACTCCCTAAAAACACAGATTTCATAAATCACAAGTTAACCTGGAAAGCAACATCCGCTGAGACGTGCGCTCTGATCTCCTCCATCCTAGCGTGGCCCAGGTCCTTTCACTCAGCAATGAGAGATACACTGCTTACACACTGCAGTCGTGACCACTGTCTCCTGTCTCCATGTATCCACTCCGATCCCACCTTACTCTTCAAGGGCTCTAGCTGGGATTTCATTCCCAGGGTGGCCCGGGCCCTGAGCGCCCAGGCCTCCCGCCTATCTGTCCATCCCGCGGGCTGCAGCGCCCCCGGCGGCTCTGTACGGAAGCTCCAGCCTTTGCCGCCTCTCCTCCAGTGCTGTTCTCCTTTAAAGTGCAAACTGTGGCCAGACTATCTCGCTAGTTATCAGAACAAGGATCGGAACCTCAAAACTGCAAGATTACCGCCGGGGCATGCTGGAAGCCATCCCAGAGGCTGCCGGCTTTCTAGCATAGTATTCCTCCAAATACGTCTACCTTATTCTGCCACATAACATTTGTGTAAGTCCAAAATGCCTTATCATTTATAAGAATGAAATAATGACATTAGCATTCAAACATTTAAAATTACTTCATGTTGTAAAGAATGAACTAAAAGAAATACATCACTATAAAGTGAGAGTACATTCTGGTGATCTGATTGGCTGAGAAAACTTGTATACGTTTGTAAGTCTCCAGAAATAACCCCAAAACAGCAAATGAGTCCTAAAAAGCCGTTTTTAAAGCACTCAGATACAAAAGGTTAAGTCTTCTAAGAAGTTTTTCATTTTTTAGAAGTGTCTGGAACTATCAAAATACCCATCTTATCCTTCCTGCCCCTACTCCTATAAATGGATATGCCCCAACAGTTCATAGTAATACAGTTTTCCTATTTCTGTCTATATACGGGGTTGTGTCCTCTTATCTAGACACTCTGGGATAAAGTTAAAACGTTCAATTTCAAGATTGAACATAGAGACCAGAATCCTATCAACTTTTAACTTTAAAATGAAAGTAAAAGTTCTTTCTCAGTTATGAAAGCTACAACAGAAACAGGCACTCTTCCTTTGAGTTAAGTTATACTAATAACCTTGATCTAAGTACAATAATGACCATAAAAATTATTTAAGTGCGTGTGTGATAGGCACAGGAAGAGAGTTCTTAGAAACGTTTTCAGAAGATACTGCACTGGCTGTGGGAAGCTTCTCAATACTGTTCCGACTGCACAGAAGCCTCGATTCAGAGCAGAATAAAAGAAAATAAACCCTAATGAGCAATTCACACTTTAATCTAATTCAGGTGCTGTTCCAACTCCTGGCACAGAGCACGCGTGCTGGGACAGAGCCCCGCAGCACCGCCCTGCCTGGGGCCAGGGGAGAGAAGGGTCCCAGCTGCAGGTCAGGGCCTGACCCGGGCACTGCGGAGAAGGCAGGGGCGTAGGAGGAGGCAGGGAAGGCACAACTTCTACGGAGCTGAGACTACCGCGCCAGACGCGCGGTGGGACCGCTTCCTTTCCCACCGCTCCCAGCCGGGGGGGGGTGGGGGGGGTGGGTTAAGAACTTTCTCCCCTACTGTACTTGCTGCCTTTTGCTGTTGCGGGCTCACTCCCGCGTCCTTGGTGCTGTCAGGAACCTGGAGGTAACGCGCTCCCGTCAGCCCTCCGCGCCCCTCTCCAGGGCACGCGAGTTCGTGTGCGTCTGGAGCTCTGCCCAACTCAGCCTCGGCGAGCCGGGAGCGGTGCCGGGCCGATGCGCTGGCTACGATGCATCGGGGAGATCCCTCGGCAGGTGCCCGGACCCCTGCCCACCCGCCCGCCGCCCGGCACCAGCCCGCCGCTCACCTCCGTGGCTCTGGCTTCCGTCGCTCCTCCAGCGTGGCAGTTTAGGCGGCCCCGCGGCCGCGTCCCCCAGTCTCCGAGCGCCCAGGTCGGGGTCCTGCTACGCGCGCGCGGGCGGCCCGAGGCGCGCGGTCTGCACAGCCCTCGTCTCCGCGCCCCGCCTCCCGTGCCCCGACCTCCAAAGGCGCTGCCCGCAGAGAGCCCGGCGACAGCGTCCAGTGCGGGCCGGGGCTGGGCAAGACGAGAGCCGCGCGCAGGCGGAGCCGCAGCGCCCGCCCCGGTCCATATTTAAAGCCGCCGGGCTCAGCCGTCCCCGCCCGGCCCGCGTCAGCTGCCCAGGCACCGCGGGGAGGGGCCTCACCGGGCCGCCCGGCCCTGCTGCACACTGCGCTCAGGAACACAGGTGCGAGGGGAGAGGCTGCAGCCCCCGGCGGGCTGCTGTCCTCGTCCTCGCCTCAGGCTGTGGAGAGGGCGCCAGCCTCTGCCTGGGTCTGTGCACCAAGCCTGCCGCCTTCCCCTGGGGTTAGGCAGGGCTCCCAGCCCTTCAGGGGTCTTCGCAAAGGGACTTCGCATTTACTGTTCCTGAGTCTAATGAATGAGACCTAGCCAAGCAAATAATAAAAATGTAGCAGTGACCTAGCACACTAGAATCAGTTAAGTAAACCATTAAGATACGAACAGACAACACAGACACAATGTAACGTTCTAAGAAACCGCTACAGAATAGCCATCAATGGAGCTACACAGTACATGATGCAAGTGTGTAAGCATTTTCTGTTAATGCGTCGTGTGTGTGCGAGCAAGAGTGTGTGTCACTGATCACACAGCATCCAACACACATATAAAGTTCAAAAAATACTCTCACATACTGACTCACTGTTTAAGACTCTAAACTTTCTTCAATTCAAACCTATAGCCATAGTAACAAGATTGGAGCAAGGAGGTTTCAGGAAGAAGGGAAAGAAATTTGAGGATTTGATTTTTCGTTCTCAATATTTAAAACTGGAAGAGCTCTATAGTGCCTTACTGGGTTGGAGGCAGACATAGAGCTTGTATTTTTCAAAACGCTTGTCTACCTAAAATCCTTAGTCAATGCTCAGAAGGCACAAGGAACCAGCCCAAGCTGCCCTGAAGTCTGATATTAAAATATGCTAACATCATATAAGGCTGTTGTCACATCTGACTCACTTTCCACATTACCCACCACAGAGGGCTAAGACAAAAATTGGGCTTCAAGCTTTCCCCTAAGTAATTATGTTTTGTTTCTAGACTAATGTTAAAGTTAACTGTTACTCCCTGACGCACAGCAAGAACCAGCAACCCCAAAGTACGCTCATAGGCCCCAAAGAAAGAAAAAAAGCCACTTTGTATTAAGAACTTGCTACTGCTATTCAGCAATTTTCCAACTGTGGATTATGTATTTCAACATAACTGGTAATTTCTCATTATAATCATGAACCAACCAGGAATAGTCAGCTTTGCTGAACATTTGAGAAAGGAAAACTACAAGAAACACATTTTCCATGTATTCTTCTGTAAAAATACCAAAATGTCCTTCACAAAAATTAGATGTGACCCCTGAAGGCATTTCACTACCACACCTGTCAAGATTTTACCCTGAAAGAGTATCCAGTTGGTGAATGCAGTGGGTGGCGGGAGAGAATTAGGGTACTGTGAGGTGAGATTAGTGTGTGTCTGAAACTAATTGTCTTTGGAAAAGAGCCCACAACCCCTTATCATTCTCTCCACTTAATGTTTGCTGTGCCACAATTAAAAGAGCAGGCTCCATTCCCTTCCCTATTGATTATTGTCCAGTAATTGAGATACATGTGTTTTCCCTTTGAAAGGTCATTGATTAACTTTTCTTCCCAACTCTGCATGTGGGCACCTTTGCTGTTGCTTTTCCGGGTATGAACAATGAATAATGAGTTTTTTAACTTATCCTAACACTTACATCATGTTCTTTGATTCTCGTAAGCCCAAAAAGATTTATTTGTTCTTTTTGTCTTGGGATTCACAAGGCTTGGTGACAAAAAGAATGTACGAAAAATTGATGAAATTTTTTTTAAAAGTATAAGTAATCTTTTTCTAATAATGATTTACTCTTCAATCAATAACTCAGTGTTTAATTACCTTCTGGGTACCCACCCAGTAGTTAGCTTATTAAGCATGTTTCTTTCTTTCCGTCCAAGGTCCTGTTAGATACTCAAAGAAAGCAGAAAGATGGGCAGAACCTTTGTTTCAATGGCAAGCTCCATCTAGTGGTAGCAGGTGGTGAAGCCTGTTGACATTAATGTCTCCAACAGCAAGGAAGATGAAAGTTTTTAACAGGTAGTCCAGGTGTTCCTGGTCTCATATATGCAGAGCAGATCTAGAGAGAGAGTATAATAGCACAACTAATATTGGTTACTGAGTCTAAGTAGATCTGACTTGCAGATAAGTTTATTACCAAACCATGTTTTTAGTCTTCATGTGATTTTGAATAGTCCTAAGTACATTAAGTACTTCTGTATAATATTATATATTAAATGCTTCTGTATTTAATTCCTCATTATATAAAATAACAAAGTGATCACTAGTAATTATATATAAACCACTTTGTTCAACATATAGCAGAACTCATACATGTAACTATCACATTTGGGGTTTTTTTTTTTCATTATTCAATTTTACTAGGAAAAAGGTAAAAATATCATTGGATGTTTATCTCAGAGTTATAAAAATTATATTATATATCTAATACTGGGTCCTAAATAGAAACATAGTAGTATATATACTATATTTTTGTTACTACATACTTCAAAGAATGCTCTGAAATGTTTCAGAAAGATAGTATCAAGTCCTTTTTAAGTATAACTTGCCAATGGAACTTTGACAAATATTTTGCTACACAGAGTAGAGATTTTCTTTGTGCTGATATTTGTTTTGATTTATAGTTGCTTTGTTATTAAACAATATTGCAACAGAATGATCATTAGTGTTGCTGCTCTGTATCAATTTAATCAGCCACTTCACTATATAAAAATAAGGAAAAGAAAATCACTTTCTCTTCAGGAACAAGTCAGAAATGAAACTGAAGATACACTGATAGATAGACAGAGAGACAGACAGACTAAAGGTCTCAATTCTGCTTCACTTACAGTCCCAAGAGCTCGTATTTCAGTCTGATAAATTCCTGAATAATTTCCACTTACATTCCCTTCTATAAACCCAAGGTTTAAAAATAGCTGAAACCCCTTTTTTGAGGTGAAAAGGGAGATGAACACAGTTTTTGCAAGCTGTCAGCATGGCATGAGCTGAAGAAATAATTTTATTTGGTTAAACATGTGTCATAAGTTGCTTCACAGTTTTAATAGCTCAACTCTCAACCATATCCAACTGTCATTTTAAAAACACATGCCTAAAGTCAAATCTTCTAAAAAGAGGAACTATCTTTGTTAATGTCAAGGAAGGCAAATAGTCAACCTCTCCAGGCCTCAGTTCTTCTAGCAGTAAAATCAAGAGCTTTAAATTACCCTTAAAATTCAATAACTGCCATAGAGAGCTGAATTTTTTTTCTCTACTACCATTTTAAAAATATAGAGAAAAATGTAAATCCTTCGGAAATGTGATTGAGGCATTTGTCATTGACCTAAGCAACTTTAGTAACCTAAGGTCAGTGTTTCAGCCTTTTCCACCTACAGGGTTCTCCCATGGGTCAGAAAACAGACCTCTCTGTGTGGAAGGGGAAGGGAAAATGCAGACCAAGCTACTGAGCTACTAATCCTAAAACTGATGCCTGGATTAAAAGATGGTCTCCAGGTAAGACGGTGGAGGATGCATCTGACTTCTCCATCAGGATGGACTGTGACCATCTTTGCGGCCCAGGCTCGGCACCAGCCACTTCCCAGACACAAGTGTTTGTTCCTTTGTATCCAGCTGCCCCACCTCCCTGGAGATGAACAAGCCTCAACCACAAGCCTCTCCAAAGATTTCCTCTCCATCTTTGACCTGAGTCGTGTGCTATAGCTGGTCCAGTGCTGGTAGACAAGTGTCCCTGCGGGGTGACCCTTTACTGGATCAAACAGGACTGAAACCATTCACTGCCTGTGGTTTGCTCCCCACACCAGGCCCATCCCAGAGATGACAGTGCCTGGGTCCCCCCTTGCAAGCAGTAAAATAGTTAATGCTCCCATCATATTTGCAAGACTGGTCCACACAGGAAATGCTGCAAGATGGAAATCTGAATATTACAAATTGCTCCCCATGAGAGAAAGAATGGGCTGAGCATGTGGAAATGTGTCCTTATGGCTTTTCATTTTCCTATTGCTGACCAAACACTGCTCAGGTCCACACAGAATACTGACCATGACTGAGTCAACCACAGTCAACAAGTATTTGTTAAGAACTTACTTTGTGTCAAGAACTCTTCTAGGTGATGAGTTCCTCCAACAAGCAAAATTCCTGCTTTGCAGAGCCAGCAAGTAAACAAATAAATGGAGGTGATTTCCATTTTCTCAGAATGCTAAATGCTAGGAAGTGGTAAATGTTAACAAATTGGGTGACAAATACAGCACGGAGAAATGACAGAGTGAGCAGGGTGAGGAGAGCCGCTCCCCAGGGAATGGCAGCGATGCCTGTTCTGAAGTGAGGGTGTGCACAGGCCTCAGATGACAACACACCTGAGTGTGAACATGTTTAAAGCCACAGGACAAACAGCAGCTGGCAGTGCCTTAACTACTAGGAACTTACTACTTAATTACTTATAAAATGACTCATCACATTCACTCTTTTGAGGAATATTAAAAATAGGCTGACCTAATCAGAATATATTTTATTAAGATACCTTTCAGGCACCTCAAATTCTTTAAGACATCATTCATCTTATGTGATAACTTTTAGACGACATTTATTTATTTTCATACGCATAAAATATCTCAGAAGGATACATAAGCAAATAAAAGCCCTATTTGTCCCCTGGGAAGGGACCTAGATGATTGTGGAGTAAGTATGAAGAGGAAGACTCCACTGAACTGTTTGTGATTTTTAAAAACTTTAACCGCATGGATAGACTGCTTGTTTAACTTAAAATATTTACATAAAATCATTTACATACCAACAACTTTTTTTCCATATGAATGTATAAAGAGAGCCCCATATGGCAGACAGCGAAGCTAATATCCTTACAAGGGTACACAGTTGCTCCTGAGACAGCAGCGGCGGAAGTGGCAGGTCCCACACCCTTCACAGTTCTTGGATGCAGTTCTGTGCTGACAATGTCCATTACCACCCACCTAGGCTCCATTCAAAGCACAGTCCTGGGGACAAAAAGATCTTCAAAAGGAGGTCATCA
The DNA here is from genome assembly GCF_000247695.1 of Heterocephalus glaber. The sequence goes on along the minus strand of NW_004624890.1, from coordinate 2,518,305 downwards.
TTTTCTTGCACAAATAAAAGAGCACAAAATATTAAAATAACATTTGTAGCCGAATATGGTAGCACATGCCTGTAACCCCAGCACCCAGGAGGCTGAGGCAGAAGGAGTGCCACGAGTTTAAGGCCAGTCTGGGCTACATAGCAAGACCCTGTCTCAAAATATAAAATAAAATAGAATAAAACAACATTTGTGGCTAGCATCTTGTTGTACCTCTGATGAGAGCAGTTTAGCTTTCAAATATTAAATTACATTGCTTTTTTACATTGTCTTTATTGCTAAAGTAATGTGGTTTCATTATTATTAAAAAATTTCAAGATAGAAATAGAAAGGTAGTGAAAAATGTATCTTTGAAAGAAGACTGATAATATTTTGACATATTTTCTTTGTATAATTTCCAGGGGGATGGGTTTTGGTATGGTTTACATAGAAAAAAATCGTGTGGTCTTTGAGACTAATTTTGAGTAAAGACAATCTCTCTTGGCATAAAAAGTAAGTTTTAAGAAATGTAGCTAGGACAAAAGGAGTTAATCGGAATCTAGTTCCATCCTTTTAGACCCAGTCAGAGGCTGCCATGCCTTATCTCGACACAGTACCAAACTTGCCCTGTGGTTATGACAGTTCAGGTGGACCTGGCTGTCTCCTGATAGTTATCGGGCAGTAGAAATATCAGCAGCACCACCAACAGGATAAGTAAGAATAACAGCCAGCACCCCTGCATCTGCTGCCATGCTCCCAGGACCATTGATGCTAGCGTACTGGACTCCTCAGAATCTGTCCTGGTTGCGCTGTCACTGCTGTCTTCTGAGACAGGAAGCCGCGAGAGTTCCGGAGCTTCTGCACTCTCGTACACAAGAAACTCCAGGTTAGATTTCCTAGGAGTTGGAGAAAGTTCGGAGTTGGAGTTGGTCTTTCTCTGGGAACTTAAACATCTGATCCAGAAGAGTTAACTAATTGTGGGGGGAAACACCCAACGTGACACCTAGATTACATCTGTTTCTTCAATTTTAACTGAACTTAACAGAGCACATATACACCAGCATCACATTTGTGTAAATTTCTGAGGCCTCAGCTATCCAGGAACAGAATTTTGGAATTTGGAGACATTATACTTTGGCTTTAGTGTCTTTTTTTTAACATGACATTTTATTGTGCTTATTTAAAATGAGATTTTCAGTCACGTTTTCTTCCAACTTCAATTCCATGTATGCGCTTTCTCGCCACGATTCTTCCTGTACAGCCCATGGTTGTTATATACAATATATAGATTTTAAGGCCATTGGTAATGTCCCGTGAACCAGGAACACCACAGTGCTTGCGTATACTCTTATTTTTTTACTTTCCATTTTAAAAGAAGTAGGGAAAGCAAATATTCTTGGCATCTAGATGCTGGGCCTGGTACTAGAGATCTTTATCCCTAAAATTAAATTTTGAAGCTTTGATCTGTTTACCAAAAAAACTAAACTTTCACCCAGAATCACACAGAAATTGGTTACAAATGCCAACATATCTCCTTTCATTCAGCAATTCTTATTTCAACCTAAAGAAGGCTAGTAGCTAATAAAACTGTGTCAGAACCTACCCATGCTAGCATATATAATGGTAAGTCAGAAACTGGAAGGAGATTATTCTTGAATTAATAGGCCAATTCCTTTCTTTCCAAGTTTCCAACTGAGTTTAAGCAACTTTGATCACCAAAATTCAGGAAAGCAGCCCCAAATCATATTCATACTCCCATTTCTTCAGAGATTTAGTGATATCTTGGAACCAAGAGCTGAGGTAGTGGGAATCACAAGTTCAAGCTCAGCCTGGACAACTTAATGACTTAGCAAGACCCTATCTCAAAATAAAAAGTAATAAGAGGACTGGAGGTGTAGTTCAGTGAAAAGGCCCTGGGTTCAATCCCCAGTTCTGTCAAAAAGAAAGAAAAAACTCAAAAGAGGAAAAAAGTGTAAGAGCCAACTGGAACAAAGTAGAAAAGTGCTGGACAGCTCTCTCTGCCCCAGTCAGTGGCCCTCAAACTCTATTCCTGCTTATTTGATTAAATTAAAATACAGAAAGTATTGACTGTTTATTTAACACTTTATCCTGGCAAGAGTAAAAGATACTCCATTTAGAGAAACAACTATTCCAAAGCTTCTGCTGACACTGAGAATAAAGAGCAGAGTAATCAAGTAGATGGAGGTGATTTTTCAAAAGACACCCAAGAAATTATTACACACTAGGTGAAGTGGTGCTGTCCTGCAGGCTGCCTTCATACTCTTCCTCAGCTCAGGCCACCAGTCAAGGCAAATGGAAATACTCGGTGTAGCTCTAAAACAGCCAATCCAATAAACTGCATATTGCATTTGATAATTAATAACAGCGACCTTTGTTGAGTACTTCTTAATTCTCAAAGAAACCTTGGATGATAAGATTAACTATTTTCTGTCTTCTACATTGGAGAAAACAGGCTAGAAATATCAAGGGACTAAGCTCAGGTCAGACAGGAGCCTGAAGGTGTGGAGCCGGAGGTCTGACACCAGGCCTCAGCCATGCTCTCTCTATGACACGTGTCCTTCTCCCAGAATAGAGTGAGATTGCGTGATCCTCGGCCTCTGGCAGATAAAACCTGGGCTCCTCACCTCCACCTTCCTGCCCATACTGCACCCTGAGACCCCATTTTCAACTGGCCCGAACATAAAGCCAGCCTAATCTTCCTAAAGCACTGTTTTCACTGACTTTCTGCCCTCCCTTAAACAGAAAAACAAAACAAATGACAAACTTTCAATTGTTCCCCAGTTATTGAAAAAAGCCCAAGTTATTTGGATTGGATGAGTAACCTTTCAGGGCCTGGATTCATCTGTGCCACTGACCTCACATGCAGCCTGATGCTCCACTCAGTCCAGACTTCTCACCATCCCCAATCACTTATTTCACATTCTTGGCCCAGACCCTTGCTCATGCTGCCTGTTTTACCAGGAACGCCTTGGCTTCCTCCACCTCCACCTCTGCTGTTTAACATCTCCTTTTAAAGCTTCCAGTTCAAATGCTACCTGACCCACATTGCCTTCTCTGATTAGTTCAGCTCTGCAGGACTCCTCCACCACACCGAAGCAGCGATACAGTGGGGGATTGGCACAGACACAGGTCACATCTTGATCACTCTTACCCCTCTACCCCCTTCCCTTCTCTCTTTCCCAACTCCACAGAAGCTGTCTCCCTCTTTCCTACCCTCTCTCTCTTATTTTGCTCTTTAAATTATTTATATTTTGGGTCTCTCATATTAGAGAAGCCCTGCAATGGCAGACAGCATTTCGACTATGCCATGTACGCCATCAGCATGCAGCTTCCAAACATTTGTCCCCAAGTAAACCGCATGCTCTATAAGAGAGGAGATGCAGCAGACATTCTAACCCTGTGTACCTCCTTCAGTACAGACCCAGCACACAGCCCGTGCTAAAAGCCGAATGAACAAATGTGCAGTTAAGAACCATTACCAGCTCACTTACAGTGAGAACCCCCTACAGAGGGCAGATGGAGCCCAAGAAGCACCTGGAAGTTCTTATTTTTCTGTGGCTATGAATGTAAAATTCATTTGTATGTCCAGTCACAGGCTAAAGTAAAATACAGAGACGTTTTCATAACAATTAGATTTAAACATACAATTTTATCCTTGCTTTAAACTCTTTTTCACTTATTCCTTGCAAAATATTTATGAAACACTTTCATGCACAAGATTCAAAAAAATATTGAAGAAACAGACAGGGCCCCCGAGCACAGGGAGCTAGTTGGAAAGAGAGGCAATAAGCAAATAAACAAACATAAAATAGTAAGTTCTACTGTAGAAATTAGGAGGTTGATAAAGGAGAGAGTGGTGAGACCGAACACTTTAGATCTACTGACTAGGAGAGGCCTAGGTTTGGGTGTTTATTCTCTTCACAACTCATATTGAAATTTAACCGATACTGTAACGGTTGTAAGAAGTGTGACATTTAAGGGGTGATTAGGCTATGAGTGCTCTGCCCACAGAGGTGGAGTATGGAGGAAATGCAGCCCCCCTCTCTCCTCTGCCCTCTCTCTACCATGCCCTGGTGCAGCAGGAAGGCCTCAGAGTCTGGCAACTTGATCTAGGCCTCCCCAGCTCTGTGGCTGTAAGCCTATGGATATCTTTTTTTTCTTTCTTTCTTTTTTTTTTTTTTTTGGTACTGGGGATTGAACTCGGGTCCTTGCACTTGCGAGGCAGGCAGTGGAACCACTGAGCTAAATCCCCAGCCCTAGCCTGTGGATATCTTAAAGGATGTGTCCTAAATTTCAGCCAGGAACTGGCGCCATTTTCTAAGATGGAGACATCTGATGAAGACCAACTTTGAGAAAGTCAAAAATCTCTGCTTTGATTTGGGGAAAGACAAAGAACACTTTTTTGAGCATAGTGTGGAATGTTTTAGATATTCCATTTTAATGAATAGCCAACATCACAGGAGTGTCAGTGCCTCGCTGCTGGTATAGCACAATGTCCTCCCAGTGGTGCACTCACTTCCCTGGGGCAGGTTGTCTCCCAGCACTGACCTGCTGCTCTACTCTCAAGACACAGAGTCTAGTTCTCGTCTTTGAACCTGAGTGAGCTTGAGACCACTCTGACTGACAGAGTACAGTGATGGGAAGGCTGAGGCAGGGATGGCTCCGCTGGGGTGGTCATGGCTGGTGCCTGCACTGCCAGGTAAGAAGTCCTGTTGGCCTAAGGCTGACATGCTTGGTGATGACCCATGTGGAGGGTTCCCTTGCAGAAGCCACTCTCACACACAGGACTGGCTGGCAGCTCTGATCATCAGCTCTTTCCAACATAGACATGCATGTGAAGGGACTGGCAGATGATTCTGAGCCCCAACCATCAAGTCACCCCAGCTCTGAAAACCTCCTGGCTGGAACTGGGAACACTGTGAACAGATACAATCCATCTTGCTGTGTCCTACCTAACCCATGGAGTCTGTGAGCATAGCATCATTGTTGTTGTGAGCCCTACATTTTCACTAAGCAGCAGCAGTCTCCAGATCAGCCAGTTAATCAAATATAGAAATAACACATTCATTCGAACTACAATCTAACCACTACACTGCCTCTACAGTTTAGTATTGTGTTCTAGAGGATCACAACATCTCCAACAAGATGCCTAAACTAAATGTCATTTCACCTGATCAAAGGAAGTACGAGTAACTGTATTAGTAGTAACTCTGAGACAAGCAATCTGAAATTCAGACCTAAGTTTGGCACTTAATTCTTCTCAATAAAATTAAGTTTGCTAATAAAGTGTAGTCAGCCAGGCATGGTGGCACACGCCTATAATTCCAGCACTCATTAGACTGAGGGAGGAAGGAGGATCGCTTGTTGAGTTCCAGGCCACCCTGGGCTACATAGTGAATTCAAGGCAAGCCTGGACTATATAGCAAGACTCTGTAAAAGAAAAAAGATAAGAAAAGAAAAAGAGTAAAATGTATTCAAGTTTGATAAAGGTAGAGTCACATTTTAAAGCCCTGCTGCATATTTCAAATCTTATGATTTCCCTTACATTCCAAAAGCAGTTTTCCTACAGGTGCGGCATCTCTCAGTTCACACAAGTGGAGCTACAAATAGACTGCTGATAGATAAGATTCCTATGCATGACAGATGGTTAGGGAATTGGAACACACAGTTGTCTTGTTTTCAGAAACAATCTCTACATTTTTTCTTTTTAGCAATATTTCCTCCTCACTTTTCCTACAAGAAATGTAAAATAGAGAATTTGCCCTTGGTTGCTAGAATATTTTTTCAAAAATGGTACTTTGATTTGAAAACTGTTTCAACACATTGTGTTAAATTTTGAAAGTAAATTAATTTCCTAAGACTTGGGACCTGTTCTAAGGAAACAGTGGGAAGTAGTGAGCAAGTGTAGAGAGCTTTGACAATAGACAGCATCCCCTGAGGAGCAGTCCCTTTAGCTACTGGCTCCTGGCTCTGACAATGCTGCAACTTAATCATACTTTATCCACAATAAGCCAGCAAGATTCTCTTGCACCTGTAGATCCATAGTTGATATGAAACGTTTTTCCTTTTTGAACAAAGTAAACCAAACCCCAAGCTCTGGGCTCTGCTCTGTCCTCAGCATTGTGCTCCATGGATAGCAGCTGTATAGATGTGCTCTGTTAAGTGTTAAGACAGATGTTCCAGAATAGCAACTACATGTGCTTATACGTTTTTTTACTTCTTTCCAAAGAAATAAACTCACACTTAATATTTGAAGCCTTATACTATTCCAGCTGCCATAGGGAAATTTTTATGTTGGGTCTCACTGGGGCCACTTTCATTTTTTCTGGTAGTTCTGGGGATTGGACCCAGGGCTTCACACTGATTACATCCCCAAGATGAATTCTAACAAGAGTGACAAGACAAGTGGGTTTTGTGTTTTCTGAAGAACTTGGTCAGGATCTTGTTTTTCAGGAACACATACCTAATAAGAAATGGGTAAGAAATTAGTTCAAACCAACAGTTATAAAACCTTTTCTGCAGAGTCACACAGTACATGTTTATGGCCTTGCCGATTGTATATTCTGTCTCTGAAGCTCACTCTATGCAGCTGTGGGAAAGCAGCTGCAAATGACAGGTACAGCCAGACTCAGCCAAGGATCACACTCTGCCAACCCCTGGTTGAAAGTGAGGCAGACTGCATTATCAAAACATATTGGGACATAATCATGTTTATTTATGAAGCCATTTACCTCCCAGGTGTTCGTAGCATGCCTTTATACCCAATGTTTTGCTTTATTTCAAGCTGCCCCATGTCTCTCCACTCAACCCACCTCCTGTGCGGCTGCGGACAGAGATAAATCGATGCTCCTATTGTTGCATCAGTTCCTGGAATGCTACAAAACTACTCTGGGACAGAACTGCAGAAACAGAGCGAGAGGCTACACTGTGACTCCAGAGGGAAGGGAATTGTGAAACACTAGTACACAACGTTTAGCAAAGCAGTCTGTTACCTTGTACAGGGTCTCCGCACCTTCCTCATCTCTGGGACACAGTGTCTGACACCCGCAGCTTACAGGAAAAAAGGTTTGTTTTAGTTCACGGTTTATAGAAGTTTCAATCCACAGCCAGCTGGCTCCAGGCAGAGGGGCACAGAGGAGGAGCAGCTGCTCACCCCGTGGTGCACAGGAAGCAGGCAAGTAGAGCAGCCAGGCAGGGACACAGGTCCTGCCCCAGGGCCACCTCTTCTTGGGCACCACCTCCTAACAGAAAGTCAGCTCCGAGCCTGCACAATCCAATCACTTTCCAGAAGCCATCTGCACCCAGGAGTCTCTGGGGAACATCAGATACAAACCTTAACATAAAGAGGCATCTAAATTAAAGCTCAGTATGAGGGGTCCTCCCACAGGCACTCATGTCACACGATGAAGTGGATGCTCTAGCTCACTTAGGGAGCCTACCAAAACCAGAGTGACAACAGAAAAGCCCACACCCTAGTCGTCAACATTATGAAGTAAAAGTGAAGGAAAACATAGATTAAAAGATTAACTTTGTGAATTATTCAATGTCCTCCCCCTTTAACACTCACAGGAGTATGCAGTGTATTTTAGGCCCATATAATGCATCTATGATCAACCTGGTAGGAAATTTTTATTTTCTTCCCAGCTTGTGTCCCCAGCCATTTTCTAAAAAAGCCATATACCGTCTATCTACATGATTCTGATTTGTAGGTATCTGATCACCTAGACCTTATTTTACCAAAAGCTTAATTATTCCTGATAAAAAACCATAGTACAATTTTAGCAACATTGTTTTAGTGAAAAAGAATGATCAAAAGTGATATATACAAAAATCAAAAGCCATAAAGTAGGTGAAAAATAAATGGAATTGAAATCTCAAAAATAAGTTGTTTGATGAGTCCTTGAGTGTCTTATCTTCCTAACCTTATATAATAAAATTTTGACCACATATGGTGGCCATAAATAATCATTTCTCTTTTTCATGATCACTCTAAGTTTGAACACACCTAGGTCCAAAATCAAGCATAAAGATAAAGAGTTTTTTCAAAATAATCTTTAGTTCTTTCCTGAGCTAATCCACTGAATCCATTTTCCAAACTGTATGCAACATTCATTAGTGATTCACACCCTGATTTCTTGAACTATGACTCCACTTAAAAGATAAGAACAAAGAACATTAGGGATCAAGGCAAGAGCAGCAGAGATTGAAGTCAAGTGTTTGGCAAGTTAGCCTTGAACCAAGACCATTGAAACGTGGGAACTGTCTGACAACTCTGCACACACCTGACAGTAGAGGTATAAATTGGCATATTTCTTAGAAGAGAACCTGCCTATGGAGTGTATGCTTTGTAGCAAAAATATAACAAAAAGATCATGAGCTTTGGAGTCAGACCATGCTGGATTCAAAGTTTGATTCTCCTACTCATTCTCTGGGCAACTTCTATTATTATGGCAGTGGTAGCAATTTTGGTGCTGATTGTAGAGGTGGGGGCATCACCAGCAGTTCAGGACCGACACAAAGACATGATTAAAACAGTACCAAAATAAGGTTAAACAACCCTCTCTGTGCACCAGTTACACTGCATGTCTCTATCTATACTCTACCATCAGCTGGGTGAGCAAAGATATTCTCTCCTTGGTGGCACTGATTGAATGAAGGCCACAGCTCAGCATGAAAACAAGCATTGCACTAGTTTTCATTGTTAAATTTGTCTCATTTCCTGTGGAATTGAGATCATCACTGTAAACCTAAACCCAGTTAGTAACTTGGGTAGGAGAACGATCTGAATTACAGAGAAGAGGAACAGGTCCATTTCTTTTCATTCATCTTTTTATTTCATCTCAAACTCTGAGAATAGAAGTAATAACTCCTGTGGGTATAGGTTATATTCTCGTTATATCACTTTTTCATCCAAAAGATCTAACAACTCTAGCACACAACATTAGACCGGAGGCGGGAGTTGTCTTTGTCACCAGCCATGCTCCTACACTGGGCAGCATTCACTCATCCAACAGGTGTGGACTTTTCAAATATCAAAGACTGAGCTCTGTGGTGGGGATAAAGAGCACTGAAGAAGACATCAGGTCACTCATCCTTAGGAAGCTTACTGAAGAGCTCCTATGGGAGGCCAGTATGAAGTAAGTACACAAATGGGTAATTCCTTAATTACAAATAAGGTTGACAACAGCCACTGAAAGAGAGCAGCTGAAGACCTGTCCTGGAGAAGCCCGGTGAGCTGTCCCCCTCCGCAGCTCACGGGACTGCAATCTCTGCATTCCCCACCTCTGACTCATCCCTCAGTTGGACACAGCGATGGAGGTGGGTGATGGTCCTTGTGTGGGGCAACGGGTGTCCTTGTCAAGCGAGTTGATGAACTATGACAGCCGTTCTTACTCTCGGCACTGTACTGCTCTCAGCAGAGCTACACACATTGTTTATTTAATGCACACTGAGAGGCCTGCTTTCTGAAGAAGAGCTGAGGTTGGCTCACTCATTCTTCATTTTCTTAAAGCAAAGACAGTCAAGTTGGAAACACTGAGTTTCTCCTTCCTCAGCCCTCCATACACATCCCTCTCAAGCACGAAACCCTGGTCAGTGCTGTAGAGATTTGAGGGGCTGCCATTTTATGCATCCTTAAGAGTTTCATGTTGATTAGGAGGGTTCATATTTATTATTGAAGGTACCCTGCTTCTTCAAAATACAGAAACTTCTTCAAAGCTCATCAAAGCCTCATTTCTCCCATCAACCTCATGTGTGAAGGGAGAGAAATTAGTGCAACACGTTTGTGTTAATTATTAGAATTTGAGTTTTTAACCCTTCAAGTGTGCCAAACATATATGTTCCTAACCACCAACATTGAGCAGCTGCTCCACGTGCAGATTTTCAGTCAAATCCTACTGATTTATGTACTTTCCTCAGACCAGGGGTTTGGTTGATTTTTTTATAGCTCTCTCATTTTGTCTATGCTACTCCCTATGTCCCCATCCTTATTCTATCCTATTGTACATCTCATGATACACCCCTCAACCCTATCATATCTCTTTCTTTTCCCCTCTGTCCACATTCCTCCGTATTTCTGGATTCCTTTTCTCATTATTATTTAAGCTGGCATCTGAATTTCTTAGGTGAATGTTCCTTTGCTCTTCGTTGAATTGCTACAAAAATAAAATGGCATTGTATCTCAGCCTTTTGAGTAAGAGCAAGTATAGAAATAAAATTCAATCCCAAATGAGAACAGCTTAATGTACAAGGTGTGGTAGGAGAATTACAATTTTATTACTTAAAAAATGACATTAAAAATCAGCACTTATGACTGTTCCTGTGTTCTTAGGGGGGGAAAGGCACAGAATTGACACTTACCTGGACACATGTATAAGGGAAAACAAAAGTGACTGCCTTTAACAGATATCAACAACAAAGTAGAGGGAATATTCAGTCATGATTAAGACTGTCAGCTCTACGCTTGAACTGCATTGGTTTAAATTAGGGCACATTTGTTGACTTTGGTCAGTGGGAACAAACTTCTCTAAGGCTCAGTTTCTATTTTAGTAAAAAGTACCCACTTTATAAGTTTGTTGTGAAAAGTACTGAATATGAATTAAACAGATATAAAGTGAGGGCTGGGGATTTAGTTCAGTGGCACTTCACCTTCCTCACAAGGGCAAGATTGTGAGTTCAATCCCTGGCACCAAAAAAAAAAAAAAATAGACATAGAGTGCTTAGAAAGCCTGATACATGCTAAACATTCAATACATCTTAGCCATTATGATAATGGATTCCAAATTGCAGAAATTCTCATCTTTCTCTTTTGAATCCTAACACTGTAGAGAAAGCAAATAAACACATTGCAAAATAGTATCCACATTATCCTACCCGTATGTGGATATCTTTAGCAATACCAGACTCTGCAGAAAATATGTCTTCATAGTTAATGACAAGAATAATGTAATAATGGTAACACTTTTGATGCAGAAATCCCTCTTCCAGGAATTTTTCCAAGAAAATATTTACCCAAGTCAACTGAAGAGAGAAAGAGCATCCCATAAAGACGCACTTGGCATCACTGCTTGGACCTGTAGCTAGAAAGGCTGCAGACACCTGAGAGTTGGTGAGGCACTCATGTGCTCTCCGCTGGCCACAGCCAAGGGCACAGAAAGCCCTGTTAGAGGACATGCCACACGCAGTTCCCTCCGTTACACAGATAAAGACACGCGCACACGTGGACACACATGGATCTTTTTCTGTCTTTTATTCTTTTTTAAAAATCCCATTTTGTTATTGTCTCTTTAATAAACCACATATGAAGCACCCCCAGGTGTTTCAGGGATAAATGGAGGCCCTTCCGGGCCCAGGGGAGAAAATGACACCTGCTGCTGCAGCAGTCGCTTCCCTAATTCTTTCAGACTCCCCTCAGGCCTTGGGTCTCACACGCTGAAAAGCACACAAGAACACATTCAGCCTGCGGGCCCACCCAGGAGGCATGCACACTCTCCTTCTGCCTAACCCGAACATCAACATTACAGGTAGCAGAGGGAGACGGCGATCCCATAGAATGTCCAGAAATTTGGCTGGTGAGTCAAAATCTGTTTTGAGGTGGGCCAGGCATGGTGGCACATGTTGTGATCCCAGCACTCAGGAGGCTGAGGCAGGAGGATCACCATAAGTTCGAGACCAGCCTGGACTATATAACAAGCCCAAGGCCAACCTGCACTACATAGTGAGACTCTGTCTCAAAAAAAGTCTGCTACCCCCTTTCCAGCATATTGCTACAGGCTAAAGGGACTTGGGGACTTGGGGTTCAAAGGGAAAGTAGTTTGCCATTCTGAGGAACTGGCTGAGGGAAGGTCACCTTGGAAAATATCACTTGAATTTGAGGGCACTAAAAACTTCAATTCATCATTTGAAATCTGTAGCTTGCCTTTGAGAAACATCCCAGCTTTTCAAAAATCTTTGGGTAAGTGGGGGTAGGGAATCAGCAGTGTTGATTAGTCTTTATTTAGCTAATAAAACTAAAATGTTTTTTTAGGCACAGTAATTTGTTTCCTCGCCGGTGCAAGCAGAAAATTGGATTCATTGTGTTTGGACATGCCCTCTCATTCAGGTCAGTTGTACATTCATCAATCTTGTTATCATATTTAATATCTATGCAGATGCCATGTGGCTACATGTTTATATTATTTGTTCCTTTAAAAAAAAAAAAGAAAAGGAAAAGACCCAAGGAGGCAGGGATATGTCTGCCTGATACTCTGTTTTTTAATTGGAACTTTTTAAATAGTTTCTTTCTTTCATAAACACCTTAGTAACCAGGGAAAGGAACTTCTCATGAAATTCATTTTTCATCATCTGATGGCCTCAAGTTTGCACTTAATTCTGAAAATGCAGCTTTCAATCAGGTGGGTGGCGGTTTCCCTAGAATATAGGGGGTTTTAGTTGGTTTTATTTCCCTCCTTCCACCCTTGCCTTCCTTATCAGACACAACAGGAAGATGGCAGCTAGCTGGTTCTTTGCCACTTCCCCTCCTAAAGTATCCCTTGAAAAGATTCTTAGTGGGTAGCGAAATATCTGAAAGACAGGACAAAGGGCAAAATGAGGTACATGGGACCTGGATTAGAGTGTCTTTCAATAATCAAAAATCACTTGAAAAATACCAATATAATATAGTCAGAACATTACATTTCATTTCAAATTTCCTAATTTCAGAACTTTAAATTTTTACCTTACATTCTGTAATGTATGCAAAAGAAAAAAAGCAAAGTCAATAAAATATTACTTATGCTAAATTTTTGCTCTTTTGGTACACAAAAATATCCAGATATCCAAAATTCAATTTGAAAATGAACATTCTAATGACAATTTTGATTTGTATCTTGTGAAAAGGTATTTTCCAGTTTACCATTTTGGTCTTGTCACAAACACATTAAGATATATAGTACTTTCATATTTTTATTAGTGTCTAACAATTTACATCATCACTCCAGCTTCTTTTAGCAGTGTCTTAACCATAGACATGGCCACATCATTGCTTCAAGAACTCTTGCAGAGAGCAGTTGAACTTTACAATTCAGGGCTGCAGACCTTTCGTAATCTCAGGCAGGAGTGGTGTATTTACATATACAGATTAAGGAATAAATAATTAAACAATCTACGTAATGTAGCCATAATTATGTTATTCAGACAAATGCTGGGTAGCAAGAGTCTCCTTTTTTAAACGTGAAGCACTTTCTTTATGACATGCCATTCTAAATCTTGATTTAGAATAACTAATAAAATGATTATAAATCACTTTATAAAAATAAAACTGCTAAGCATGATCTGAATAAGTACTATTAATTAAAGCTCTTAGGCATTCGAAGCAGAAAGGAAGTGTTGCCTCAGCATTGCTAAAACGAGGCCAAAAACTACTGCTAATGAAATGCAAATAATACACAAGATAATATTAGTAGTGGTGAAGAGGGCTGTACTAGAAGACTCAATTGCTTCAAAGACTGTTATGTCCCTTTTGATATGGTATTTTTGTATCAGCAGCCTAGAACACACAGTATGTCTATTTGGACATAAGCCAACTTCTCTCAAATTATAAATTTATTGTCTTTATCCCAAGAGATTTGTGTGATCCTACCAGAGTCAGTTGTGATTAAAGTACTGTGATTTTTAACTTGAAAAATTTGTGAGCATAGAATGGCCAAAGACTATAAGAAGGACATAACATATCATGTGTATAAAAGGTCCACACCCAAAGTGAAAAAATACCAATAAAATTTTGTTAGGGGTACAGATCAACAAAACCCTTGTTTATCTCATCAGACTACAGTCAGCTGTCAAGAGCCCCTCATGAGGCTCAACAGAATCTCCTCGTGCCTGAGGAGGATGGCTCTGAGGGACTCCAGCTCACTTCCCACCACAACAGTTTTCTGGCAGCAGTCTGTGGGGTTGCACACCATGGAGCAGCCTGCTGAGACAGTGCTGCATCATCCACAAGCCCTACACTGGGCTTTTATGGATAATAGCAAGGGAACATAATAAGGGAAGGCAGACTTGAGCCTGCTTATGAAATTAGTGTGTGAAAAGCCAGTGAAGATCATGTGTATTCTTGCAAATTCTGTACTCATTGCACTATAAAGAGTCATGACATGCAAAGTCTGTGTATAAGGTTTTTTTTTTGGGGGGGGGGTTGTTTGTTTTTCTGGTACTGGGAACAGAACTCAGGATCTTGCACTTGCCAGGCAGGCATAGCGCCCACTGAAGCTACATCCCCAGCCCTTGTGCATAAGTTTAATACTAAGAAATGCAAAGAAATGTGTCCAGTCCCTCTAAGTGGATTCATGAACTTAGAGTGCCCCTAATTAATCAGATATTTTTGATAGATTCATGCAGTAAATATAGAAAAAATATTTTCATATCATGGAGGGTCCTCTTAGCTGTGGCTACCAGCTCCACACCTTTGGAACACCTTAAATATTAGACCAATGGTGTCTCTTCTTTATTGATTTCTAATAATTAAGCATCCTTTTCAGCAGTCCAAACTAGAAACACTTTCATTCATATCCACTCAACAGAAAGTAATACCATTCCCAGATGGAAAAACTACCTGAAATCCAGCAAAATTATCTCTTTGTTCAGAATTCAAACTAACGTAAGGATAATTGTAAGGGTCTTGAGAAGTCATCTGTGTTGGCAGCTTTCAAACTTTTCCACCACACACTCACTGTAGACACACACACAAATAACAATAACAATAACAATAATAATAAAAACATATGTCTCAAATCAGTATTCCCCTTACTTTATGAAAGACACTCTGGTAGTTTCTGATTATGTTTTTCAAGTGCCCATTATGACCCACTAAACGGATTTTGTGACCCACTAGGTGCGTTACAATCCACAGTTTGAAAATTTAAATGATACTGCAGTCATTAGCAACTTATAAGAATAGATGATTTATAGATAAAATTCATACTTTAAAAACTTATACACAAAATGATTTCATATTGTCAATCTTTTCTATAAATGGATCATCAAATTTTCCTTCACAAATAGGGAAAATAATAAATGACCGATTATTTACATTTCTTTAATTAGCATAGATTTTTTTCAACTATCTTTATTTTGTGTATCAATATGACCTTTACCCTCCTGATTGCATCACTAATATATTTTAGGGTTTCTAATTTTTCTTAGAGTATTAATACATTATTTGTTATTCTCTTTCTGTTTTTCTTTTAACCAAGTCAACTACACATTTTTAATGGTTTCTCTATTCTATCAGTCTCAATCACTGGCTAACTTACCCAGAATCCTTGGTTGGTTGATAGTGCACTGGCAGACCAGGTGCTTCTGGGATAATCCCTTGCTGAACCCTCCCTTGCACAGACATCTTCTCTCCTCCCACTTCTAAAATTCATCATGAATTTGGCCAGTAGAGTCTTACACTGTGTATGTGGCACAGCTCATTTTGTTTGCCCAGCACTCATATTCCTTGGAGTGGGAGACCCTGCACTATTCCTGGGACTACCTATCCTGCTCACAACACGCCTCTGAGCCATGCTTCTCACCATGGAACTGTGTCTCCATCCACGCACGCTCTCAGGCCTTCATGGTGCCAAGCCTTTGAGGAACTACAGGCCTAAGGTCATCCCAGACATAGAAAGTTGGTACTGAGTCCACAGGGTCAAAGGTCCTTGAACAAAGGCAAACCTTTATAAATGTCCCTCCACGTGGCTGTCACCAGACCCTGGTTTGAGACTAACATGAACTTGTTAGAGTTCTTCGCTCTTCAAAGGAAGATCCCAGGCAAACCCTACCCCAAGTCCACACCTATGTTGGATTGTGGTAGGTGTGACCAACATCTAAGATCAGATGATGCTGTTTCACTTGCCTGGCTGCTACATCACCCTAGACCAATGTCTGCTGATGTCCACATCATACACCACTACCCTGGTTATGTGCCTCCAGCATCCTGGTGGCAGCAACAGGGGTGTGAATTAAGAGGGTCAGGGAGAGGCCTTGGGTGAATGAGCAGAAGAGCCACCCAATATCTCTGTCTCTTTACTGGCAACTTATCAATAAAGGGGTATTGGTACTGGATTTCCCCTTAAATGTATGGTGGAGACAATGTAATATCTTATGTCTAAACAATAGGGGAAAGGCCAAGACATATCAGCTATCTACTACCTGCCAGGCTTTGCTGGTGTCGCCTCTTTTAATCCTCATACCATTCTCTGAAAAGAGTCTTATCCTTCATCTTATATGGATGAAACTCAATGGTGAGAGTGACCAGTCCATGGTCACATATTTTATAGATGGAAAAACTGTGTTTAAATCCAGATCTTTTTTTTTTCCACTCCCTAGCACTTCAAGAAAGCTTATCCTTTTCCCCAAAAATGACACTGTCATGGAGATAAAATAATTATCCTGCTTATTTGATTAATGAGTTAATGGGGAGTAATTTGCAGGCTAGGCATGAGGTGATGAGAAAAGGGAAAGTGAAGGTTAAATAGCATAGAGAGACACCCAAAGAGAATGTGGAACACACAGGAGTGAGTACCCGAGAGGTCTTGCACAAATGCATTGAGAAGCACAGGAGTAGCCATAGCATCTCAGGCATAAAAGTGAGCAAAACAATGGACAGAGCCCAATGGCCCCCAAAGGGAGCAGAATGAGTAAGTAAACCATGGCATAGTCACATCACAGATTCACGTTAGCTAGTGTGAATGAGTCTCAGAAACGTAATTTTGAATGAAAGAATCAAGTCTCATAGAATAACACAGCCTCCCTGAAGAATTCCCCAAATGTAATGTTGAGCTAAAAAAGCCAATACAGTGGTACCTCAGTTCACAATTGCTTTTGTTTGAGGACAATTTGGTTCACAAACAGAAGAATTTGGCAAAATTTTGTTTTTGTTTGTGAGCTCTGCATCAGGTGATGAACACAACCTTGGCCATCCTTCCTGCACAAACACAAACATGGTCATCTTTTCAGAATTGTGGTACAAATTAAGTTACAAACCGAGGTACCACTGCAATTAAAAATATAAATCATGATTCCATGTGTGTGTGTGTGTATGTGTGTAGTAAAGGTATTTAAAAATCAAAACAAATATTAACACAAAATCTAGAATAACAGCCATCCCTGGTGAAAGGGTAATGCAATAGGAAAGATGGATATTTCAGTATTCTAGGAATTTATCTAGTTGAGAGGAAGGTAAATGTATGCTATATTATTTTCTTAAACCATATATATACATAGTACATCTATCCTTTTATTCAGAATTTTAGAGTTTTTAAGCTTTTATAAAAAATATTTTTAAGCATAAAAACATACATATACACAGAAGCGAGAATAGAAAAAGCTAAATGGTGGGGAAAGTAAACAGAGGAAGAAGTAGACAGCATGGAGAGTGAGTAAGCAAGTCATAAATGCATGAAGGACAAGGGCTATGTCACAGGGAGAAAATGAAGAGTCCATCAGAGGTCACCGTGGACCATCAGAAGATGTGGGCAGGTCAGCAGAATGATGGAAATGCCCCAGACCAGCAGGACTCGAGAATGGCTTAGCAAGGCATACAACACGTGCCTCAGTGTAATTCATTTGCTGCTAGACTAGAGTTAGAATAAGATGTTTGTCATTAAGAATGCATGTGTTAAGTTAAACACCCAAAAAATGTTAGTCATGCCATGTAAGACTGAGCATATTTCTATTTGAATCCTTTATATATGTTCAAACAATTCTTAATTTTTTATAGATTCAACTTAAAATGTGTTTGTGTATCTGTCTGTCTGTCTGTCTGAGGGAAGAAAAGGAAGGAATTATACAGGTAATATTTAAATACAAAAATGCCAGTAGCCAGGACTGACCAACAGTTAAGCAGCCAGAATTGCCCACTGGCTATAGAGTGGGTACCAGGGAATGAAAGAGGTGAGCCACAAGTCTGGTGCTAGAATAGACCCAGTGCTGTCCAGTAGAACATCCTGTGATGTTAGAAACGCTGTATATACTCACCATCTGTGTGGTTATTTCAACATTTGAAATGTGGCTGGTATGACTAAAGAACTGAAAGACTAAAGAACTGAAATTTTAATTTAATTTTAATTACCTTAGATTTAAATATAAATACCCACATGTGGCCAGTAGCTACTGTTTTGGACAGTGCATGATCTCTTCCTGTCCTCACTGTCACAAATGGAATAAAATCATCTGAGAACAATTCGTGCAGTGGACTGTCAAACAGCAAAATATTCCCCCAGACACTCCTGATCATACCATAACTTTCCATGCTCATCCCTAGATTCCTTCAGACTTATGAAAAGATAGAGGAAACTGTGTGAAACTGATGGAAGGGAATGGGAGGCAGAGCCAGGGTGGTCCAGGCCCTCAACAAGGAGGACAGGGGAGCTGCCAGAGAGTCAGTTCACATGCCCAGAGCATGCACCCAGCACTTCTCCCACCCTGACCTTGTGCAGTTATCTGAAGAGTTTGCTATTTGGTTGCCACTGATAGGATAAGACAAAGGATTTCATTTTTTAAATCATCTTTTCTGCTTGTCGTGCTGAAAGGTAAAACCTTCATAGCATTTTATAAATTGAATTTACCTATCCATTTAGGTAACACAGTTAACTGAGCTTTCATTTCCCTTCTGCTGACTGAAAAGGCTCTCTGTATTTGCTGGCTTGGGTCTCTGCCTGTGCATGAGGGAATCCGGGTGTTTACATACCACTGTTCTGGCTTCAGTTCCCAGAGGACAGGGACTGCTCACCACCCCCATGCATGAGAAGGGCGCATGTTTCCCCAGCCACAGCTTAGCGTATGGGTCTTGTCTCTCTCATAGCCTGGCTATTACCTCTCTCCTCCCCAGTTTCCAGATATTGTGCTTCCCTGAGTAACATTACTAAATACAGAAAACTCTGCTTTTATAGGCCAAGGATTCTCATGGACGGACATTTATTTTCATAACAATACCCAACACTAATAACATATTCTAAGTCCAGCCACAGAATTCAAGGGGTACTGAATCATTAAACAGATTTATGAACATATACTATCATCATAGATATGTATTTATAAGTATACATATTAATATATAATAACAATTCACATTTAATCAATGAAAAATTAAGTTAATCCAGATGGCTGATTGGATATAGGGTTCCATTTGATGAATCAAAAAATAATGCCATCATTGAAAGCAGGCCAGGAAACCTCTGGCCCCACCTGCGTTTTCATAGTTCTAGGTTGAAAAAAGCCATTAGTGATCAGGGAATCTGATCCAAACCCATCAGCAGAATTGACAAAACTAGTTCCAAGCCAAGCCTTACAAGGGAAAATGAAAACATCGCCCCTCCCACCCCATCCAACATGTGATTGGTGCTGAACATTTGTTGGACAAATAAGTATGGAGAAACAGTAGAAAGTTCCTCCATATGTAAGGTTGGCTATAGAATTTCAGGTTCACACTCATAAAATTTACAGAAATAAAAAAATATTTACAGAAATTCTCTCTCGTTTGATCCAATAGCAGAAGTATTTTAATGCTCTCACACCTAATGTTTTCACAAACACCCTGTATAACCTCTGCTCACTGCTAAAGAAGAGCTGTTGTATTTCTGTGACCTTTCTGAACTAATGCTTAAAAATCAAATCAGAAAGAAGCTCAGAAAAGACCTATATCATTTGAAGGTTTTCCCATTTATTATAATTTTCTAGTGTTGAATAATATTTTTATTCCTTTGGTTTTAAACAAATAATAATAAAAATTGCCACCATGCCATCTTCTTAAGAATTAATAGTGAGAATACCTGAAAGACAGAGTCATGCGTTCTGGTCAAGCCCACTGCTTCTATTGCTTCCTTTCATGTTGGCTTCCATGGTCTGAGGCTCTTTCTACTGAGGACTTGGGGACTTCATTCCTTGAGGTCTGCAGATCTAGCTGTCTCTCTGACCCTAGACTTGCTTCATGGGGTCCTAGAAGAACCCGAGAGAGGCAAGAGAGAGAACCTGAGAGTGAACTGTAAGCCCAAGAGAGATATTGATGCAATAGGAAGGGAAATTTTCCAAGCATCAGAGTTACTCCTGGAGGGGAATGGAAGAAAGAACTGATTCTTTTTTATGAAAAAAACCCCAAAATTTCATAACTAAATAATAAGAGAATAACAGTAGTTCATATACTGCATACCATTATCTTCAAAGCAGTTACTCACAGTATAAGACATAGATCAAAAATATTCTTACAAAGAAGAAACTAAACTGATGGGCACAGAGCTCGTGGAGAACAGCCATGTCCCTGTAGAGTCACTGCTTTGAAAAGTATTGTTGCCTCCCTAAGCACAGTCAGGTCATATCAGCCTCTTTCCAGGCGCATGCAGTTCAGCCGGAACAAATCCAGTCTGAGAAACTTGGAAAACTGCTACTTTCTGGCTATAAAGCAGAGGGTCCCAACCCCCTGAATTCCATTCTCAGAAAAATTCTACCTGAAGACCCATATATCTGACTTGATCTAACTCTACATCCTGAAATAAAATGTTACATGTCATAATACTGTCAAGTAATTTGGTTCTTTGGCGACTGAACTCCTGGTGTGATTAAGTCAGCCCCATTTTGGATTTTGTTTTGTTTTGTTTTGTTTTTCCTATTGTCCCTTTCTTCGATTCTACTCCATCACAGTACAGGGATAGAAGACTCCAGGCCCCTGTCCACACAGGGAGAGACACGGGGAGAAGGGAAGGAGCAACATCACTAGGGCGTGTGACTGGGTCCACTAGAGCTGACCTGCCCACTGCTCTCTCTGGCTGCCTTTACTGACACCACCACCTGGGGGGTCAAGGGACAGGCAGACTGAGAGAGAGGAATGAAAAGGGAATGGGAAAGTCAGAGGGAGGAGACAAATCAAAGAGAAAGAAGGAAAAAGAAAATAAAATTTTGAAAGGAGAATAAGAGAAAGGCTTCCTCTTGGAAACAAAATCCACACAATTCCCAATTCTCCATGTAATTCTCTCTCACACAAAAAAAAAGTTTCCTGCTTTGGAATGATTGGAGAGGGTTGAGCTCACCCTAACTTTCTGCAACCAATTGGTGTCTTCTCAAGGAGAACAATGGGACATGGAGCGGTGCCACCAAGTGCCCCACAGAGGCTGAGACCCAGCTGGGACTCCCCATCATGGATGCGGCCTCCGCTATCCCAGAGGTGGATGACCGAGGTGGACAGTATCACTGAGGCTTGGTTCTCTCCCGACACAGAGGCAGCAGAGCCTCCTGCTTGGAGTTGAACACTGCAGGCATCTTGAAATAAGCCCCAAGGGTCCCAAGAAGGCTGCCCCAACAGACTCCCAGACATCTTTCTCTCGGGAAAGTGCTTCCCACTGTTGACACACAATGTTTAGATTCAGTTCTAATGCTGTGTTTTTAGTAAAAGGAGGAGGGCTAACCCTGAGCACACTGGAAACAGGCAAATACATGGAAAAGTTCTATCCTAGAGCTCATTCTGCAATGCACAGGGTCTCACAGAGCCTTGGGCATCGGGTATGGGTGTGAACAATGAGTGCCCATAGTTGATGGAAGTTCCCTTGCTCCTTCATAGCAAAGACCTGTCCTCACTACAGGGTCACATGCACATACACACAGGTACATAGGATCATGCATTATGTCATTTTTATTCACCACTCCCATGCTGTGTACAAATGCTTTTTTATTCTAGTTTGAGCTTTTTGATTAAAGGATAGGAAGGGTAAGAAAGTAACCACCTAGCAACCAATATCATCCTTATTCACCCTCCTATTATTCCCTAAACACTGTACCCCAGGTTGAGGCTTTGCTGAGATCCCATCCATCTGGTACATATATGCAAATTCTATCAGTGAGCTATATCCATATGTGCTGTATGGATGGGTGTACACAGATGTGTGGGACATACATGAACTCATTCAGTGTCTAGCAAAGGTAACAATATGTCCTAGACACTGTTCCACATGCTGGGAATGTGAGAGAGCAAGGCAGACAGGTTCCTGAATTCTTGGAATTTATTCCCAGTGGAGAATGCAAAACATTTTTTAGAAGTTTTAAAACTCATACCTGCATGGCAAGCACAAGGTCCTGAGTTCAATTCCTGGTACTGGAAAAAAAATAAAATAAAACGTATGTATTTGTGGATAGGAAGAGATTTCTGAAGGGTGAAGACAATGACCCAAGTGAAGTGTGAGAGATCAAGGCGGGCAAAGGTAGGAGGGAAGAGGAAGAGCAGAGTAAATCACAGGCTCTGAGACAGGAAAACACTGGAAGTTCTGAGGCAGAGTAGCTGATTAACATGAATGAAGCACGGAATAGAAGAGAGCGAGCCATGGCAGACCTCAAGGCCTGCAGACAAGGCTCCAAAGCCACAGGGAGTCTTTCAAGGGCTTCGAACAAGCAAGTGGCTGGATTGCAGCAGTATAGGATTTTTCTCAAGGTGGCAGAGTGGATGCCTAGGAGTCAGCAGTGGTGTCCTGAACTGTAGGGATACCAGCTGAGGTGGCAGAAACTGGTGATACTGGACACATAATTTGCTGTGAGCAAGGCGGAGGAATCAACTACAAGTCCTGTGTTTGAGGTCCACACAACTTACTGAGATACAAATTCAATGAGATGGTACAGGCTAGGGCAATGGTGAAGGCCAGCTCTGGAGGGGAAAATGTCAGCACAGTGTGTGATGCCTGTAACCAATCTAACTGGTAATCCAAAGCACATAAACACCAGAGTCTCGAAATCACAGAGAAGTAAAAGTTGAAGGTATAAGTCACAAAGTCAATAGCAATTTTATTTCTTCCTATTAGATGCTATGATGTGCTCAAACAATCCATTGTAAAATAGTCTCACTAGAAAATCCAAAGAAAAGGGAGATGTTAGGAACAGAAAATCAGAACTTTGACTATACCAAAAAGAAGCAGTTTCATATATGCCTGGCCAGAGTGTCCTATGTGGCTCTGGTAAAAAAAAAAAAAAAAAAAACCCTTAGGGACAGAGATAGAGATGTGGCTGGAGCACCCCAAAAGGTTGGCCTAGGTCACCCACATCTGCTGGAGGCCACAGCTGGAATCTCTCTAACCTGGGCCATTGCTTTCTGGGCTCCTCGAAGGTAAAAGTTGGCCTAATAGGGCCTCACCAGGGTTGCATATAGGTGAAAATGAGTGGGCCCAATCTCAGTCTTCAGGCATGCGGCAAGGCAGGTGTTATTAATGGCCAGGTGTGAGTAATAACAAGTGAAAATGCTTTTTTAATAAACGAAACACACTCATATACAGCAATTTGGCTGATGACCTAGATTCAGCACTACTGCCCTCCCAAGTGGATGAACACTTGTAGTCAAATAAAGATAGATCAATCATTGACTCATTGATTCTTTACCTGTACCCCAACAAATCCATCAGTTTCTTTCTCTTCTGCAAAATAGAAAATCCAGTTTTACTGGCAGGGACAAGTGAATCACTGTGACAAAGGTGGAAGGGTAGAATCGGCCCAGAAAAGAAATGGTGTTTGGATAATCTGTGAACCCTGAGATTAGCTTGTAAGAGAACTTTGCTCAGTGACTGTACAGATCCTTGGAGATAATATCAATTGAGTGAGATTTAACAATGCAGTGATTTCTCAAGCTGGAGAGATGAAAGGGCTTGGTGTGCTTTGGGTTGCAACCTTCTTTTCCTCCTAAGGACAGTTGTTTCCATAGACCCCACTTAGTGTGTTGCAAGAGAGTGAACACTAAGCATGACCACCATCTGATGTGACTGTCATCTGGGAAAGAACTCAGCCCAGCATGAAAACTAAGTTAATATGAAAAAAAAAAGATTGATTAATGAGGCAGCCACAAAACGCAGTGTTAATATTTTAATAGAGGTGATAACGGGCCTCCATAGAGTTCATTTATTGACCCTTCTGCCTTCATTTTATTCAAAGTGGAGAATAAACATTCTCTCCATTAATCAATTTAACTACCTATTTTGTCATTCCCAGGGCACAGGAACAAAATGGGTGAAGTCTATCCTTTGGAGCCCTGCTGTGGCACTGTTATATAAAAATGAATGTGGCAAACATGTCCATGGAGCATTCTTGCTTTTTACTAGTATCTTTTTATCAAGACCTACTATCAAAAAAAAACAAACCCTCGGGGTATTTTCTCCATGTATCAGGAGCCACCTTCACAACACAACATAGGGACCTCTTTCATGAGATTCCTTGACAAATGGAACTTCATCACAGCAGTCCTTGGACTGTGAGTTGAACAAGGAAAGGGGAGTCTTCCCCGCATTTACCCCAACCTGAACTGCAACTCCTGATTCATCTCAATGCTTTCTTCTGAATAATTAGCCCTGCGTTAACCTATTACAGGTGGCAAGGAGACTTCTGTCTCTCTCAAGAGAATTCTAAACATACATTCCCATGGGAAAACAGTGAGGAAAGCATTAGGGTTCTTCTTTTGGCACAATGAGCTTGCACAGTTCGGTGGGTCACCAAGCACATGCTCAAGATAGAGCTCCCCAGCTGCACAGCTCCCACCCAGCTCAAGAACCTGAGGTGAGACAAGTGCTGGATGCAGAAGCATTAAGACTGGGTTTTCAATATGCACCCAATCTGTATTCAGAAACCAGCTGAGCCAGACTCAAAGGCTACCCTGTCAAAGGGACAAGACTATAGGTGAGAAAAGAAGATTCAAAATATCATGGCCTCTCTAATTCTGTCTGCAGCACTGGGAGAGAAGTACTGGGGATAGGGGTGGGAAATTGAACCATAACAACACGGAAAGTGCTGAACACTTCCACTGAGCCCCAAACAGGACTTTCCTTCAGGACACAAGCTGGTCTGGGCCTCAAGAACGCAAGGACAACAAGTGCAGTGTCCACGTTTGGGATACCCCAAGGAACGTAGACAGCAAAGTATGTGCCTGAGCTCACTTAAATGTAGACACTTCTTGTAGAAGCAGAGATTGAATGGTAGTTACCAGGGGCAGGGGCTAGGGTGTGTGGGTGGACAGGAAAATGCTGGCCAAAGGACGGGACTGTCAGGTAGCAAGGAGGAACACGTTCAGGGAATCCACTGGACAATAGGAGTATAGTTAATAATAATGCACGTATTCTTGGAAAGTGCTAAGAGAATAGATTTTAAGTGTTCCCACTTCAAAAAATGATAAGTATATGTGTAAGGTAATGCATATGTTAATTAACTTGATTTAGTCATTCCATAATTTATACATATTTCAAAACATCGTACTGTACACAAGTATATATAGTTTTGTCATTACAGAAATAAATAAATTAGAGAATAAATAAGGACCATGGGACTTAGGCTAAGATCTGAGACACAGTATAGAACAACCCTATTACTCTGTAATGCCTACAGATTCATCAGACTCAGCAATGGCCTCACAGCAGCTGTGGTCCCCAGCAGGCTCTGGCTGTGGTGCCTGGATTTCTTTGCTGTCAGCAAGAGGCATTGGAAGCCTGGTCCACAGAGAGAGAAGGCCCCATCTCCTCAGCACACAGAGGAGATACGGCTCACTGGCCTACAATTCACCACTGAGCTCTTACATTCACTTTTATGTATGTAAATGCTTTTATATAAAAATAGTGCTTCCAATGAGAGTTTTTTCTCACCTATATTTTTCACGCAAAACCAACTTTCAGGGAAGATGATTCATGTGTCTGTCTTATGAGTCCCCACACTCCTCGCACATGTCCATGTATGCAGGAAGCAAGCCTCTGTTTGAGAGTCAGGACGTGGTGAGGGCCAGGCCCACTGGTAGGCAGCCTCCAGAACACATCACCAAGGGAATCAATCCATGGTAATCCCAGGAAAGCAGAGCAAGGTGTTTTGTGGCTGCCACAAGGACAGAATTTAGAAAGAAGAAATTCAGTCCTTGGAAGTTTCAGCCAGAGGAAGGACGGTTCCCTTCAAGTAATGGGAATGCTGAGTGAGATGTCTGGGCAGGGACAGCTACAAGAGCCCCACTACACCACACAGCTCTCTCCTGACTCACAGCAACCCCTGGCGCTGTGCTCAGTTTAAGAGGAAGCCAGAGGTCTGGTCTTCTGCTTTTGCTCCCTGGCAGGTGTGGCTATAATGTAAGAAATCTGACTTCTCTGACCTGCCTTGCTCTGAGGAGATCCAAAGCCACCACACAGAGCAGTCACATGGACAAGAACCTGGGACTCTGCCTGCCAGCCAAGTGTCTAGGCCAGGCTGTATGTGAGCCACCTTAGAAGTTAGCACAACAGGGGACAGAGTCTCACTGTTCTTGCTGAGTCATGGCCAAACGAAAGAATCATAAGCAAATATGTGATTACTGTTTGAACCACTGAGTTTCAAGAATAGATAACAACCATATGGTAAAGCCTTAGCTTTACAGAGCCATTTAAGAAACAGGATCCAAGCCAGACCTGGGGAAGATGCCTCAATGCTTTCTATGCCCCTGACCTAAGGTGCCTAAAATCCTCCCTGAGGGGCTCAGGGGAAGGAAGTAAAAAGGTCTTAGTGCTATCACCCAATTCTAAATTATAACAAAAATGCCTCCAAATTGCCATAAATCTCACCCTAGTAAAAATGGAAGTTCACCAAATGCATGTACAGAAACCATCTATTTCTTTGGTGTGCAGAGCTCCCATGCCCCCGCCCCCAAGGTCCCCACAGCAGGGATAGTCTTGAGCTGTCTCTGTCTTGCAGATGTGGTGGCCTGTGCCAGGGACACTCATACAGGTCCTCATTCCACAGTGGATAACAAGGGCAGAGACCATGACTTGCCGATTACTTGGGGTCACTCAGAATTCACTGTTGGAAAAGGAAGTGCTATTCAAAGACTTCATTTAGGAACAGAGCTGGTAATGCCACAAGGACAAGACCTGCTGGCTTTCTCCTCTTGCTATCAATCTCATTATGCAGCTGGCAAGAGATCTGCTACCAAGGTCCTACTATGGAAGGCAAGGCTTTGGAGGAAATCCAAGAGACCTCTCTAGCCATCATCTGCATCCACTCCCCACCCTTACTGCCAAAACACTTAGGAAAAGCATTCAGTAAGGCCTGGAAGGTAGTGCCCATCCAAATGAAGCTGCTAGAACTACTAAAACCAACAGAAGCTTCGGCTGGACACAGGATGCCACTTCTAATTCCATGGAAACAGACAGGTTTTGAGCAAATTTAGAAATAATTTTGCTGCTTCCTTTGAGCCTAGACTGACCGTCAGCTGGTACACATTTTAGAGCCCTCAGCGGCAAGTGTCTGGAGAGGGGTGGATTAATAATAGCTTGCATTTCTATAGTGCTTTTCATCCCAAAGGGTCCCAAACAAGGAAAACAAGCTGAATCTTTTCTCGTTGTTTAAAGGATGAGCCCTAGTGAGTTTCAAAGCAATCCTTAACACTAGAACTAATTACAAAGAAATTCACTTTTTTAAAGTGTCAGGACATAATTATTATTTTTTGAAAACTTAAATAGTATTTGCATCACTCCTGAGAGCTCACAAAGAAATGCCACCCTCACCGCTTCAGAAGGCTATCATCTCTTTTCAACAAAGACAACAGTCGCAGTGCCAGAAGACTTAGAGACATCGTGGGTGACGAGATAAAAATAATAATAATAATTAACAAGTGCACAGGAAGCTCCATCTGGAGCGCCTGATAACACAGTGGGAGATGGATACAGATGGGGAAAGGTGGGTGGTGCAGGGTAGAGCTCGTCCCGATCCACACTCGGATTAGTATGGGCTTTGGCTCCTTCCACTCCCTGCTGTCCAAGTGGAACAAACCAGGCCCCAGCCCGCATGTCATGCCGTGTCCCAGAGATCTTCACGACATTGATCACAGTAGTACTCTGTCTGGCTTTGTGACAACGTCAGTAATGCATTTAACAGTGTTTAATAAACCTAGATTAATAGAGCTTCTCATTCTCTAAAGTACATATTCTTTCTTATATTTCACCTAAATAATTTATATATACTTCCCAACGGAAATTAGAGGCACAATGCTGCTTATTCTGAGCTTTTCTCCCTGATTGGCAGCTACTTAGGATGCTGAGATGTAGGCAGGTGGTGAAATGAAATGACATCACAAACCTAGCTTCTGCACACACAGTGGCTCAGCGATCATCAAGTTAAATAAGTCACATGGGTGCCTACTGTCTCACACTTTCAGGATGGGTAGTTTCTTGGTCCTGGAGCTCTGCTGCACAAGGAGGACCTCTGCTGTTAGAAAAGAACCAACGTCTTCTGAGGGACAGGGGAAGTATACTTCAGAGGCAAGTGGGAAAAGAGCACACAAGTTTACTTAAAAATGAAGCAAAATTTCTTTTTTATCAATTTGTTTCTTTCTACAGAGATTCCAAATTAACGTGAAATGGATAGACACACCCCCATCTGCCCACGTGTCATTTCTAGCAAACATGACCCTATGGTACATAAGGCAGAAAGGAAGTTGTGTCTAAGATGGAATTATCTAATTTGGAAAGAGACTATGTTAATTGTGATGTGACTCTAACTAATGTCGTCTTTCTCCTTGAGCCATGCTTTGAGATGCTTGCATACGCCACCCACTTGACCTTCACCACAGGGACTGCATTCTCGGCACAGGAGAGAGGTGTGAAGGGAAGAATTTTCTCCCACTGAGTCCCTGGGAAGAAAAGACCATCTCTACCACTTCCTTCACACACCCTCCTGCCACAGAGGAGGAGCCTCTGAGCTCCACACATAGCTCCCCTCACCTTCATCTGTCCAAAAAAGGCATAGATTCCCAAGTAGTCACAGAGGATCTTTTGCATAGACTTACTTTAGGCTCAGTGGAGGATATGAGAGTTTAAGAGAAGGATTTGCCTTTGAGAAGCTGCAAAAAGATCTCTATGTATTAAAACAAATTAATTACACAATAAAAGAGAGGCCTTAAGTGTATTAGACCTAAGAACACACGGAAATAGTAACTGCTATTTGTTCAACACAATGAGAGATCCATTAAGACTGAAGAGGTCAGAGAGTCTGAAGAAGAAACCTTTGGAGAGAGAGAAGTGAGCAAACCAGAAGGGACATTCCAAGAGGAGCAGAAATTACTTGGATAGAGTTGCTACTATAGGAACACAGATTCCTGTTTTAGGGATGAGGTCCGTTAGGGACTGACTCATCTGTGATGGTGACACAAATAGGTCATCTCACATATAAATTTTTCATCTGGTGTGTAGGACCCAAAGTATGTGGAAGTGGAAAGAGAAACAAAGTTTGAAATTATGGAATTGGAAGCTGGCATGTAGGATATTCTTCTAGCTGTCACAAAGGGAAAATGATAAGCATAGGAAAAAATTCTCTCCTATCAACATGCTCAATTTTAAATAAATCATACATTTTTCATTTTATTTTTATTATAATCATATTAAACAATTTAACATAAACCCTGTGTTTGTAAGGAACAGGCCTCTATCAATAGCATAGCCAATGAATGTAGACTCATGTATTCCACCTTTTCAGAGCACTTCCTACTGTCTCTTGCTATCATCTCCTAATGAAATGTAGCAGTTCAGACAAGATGTCTTATGAAATTGCCACCAACATAGCAAAATAAAGAACCAATATTCCTGGGCCAGGGATTTAGCTCGGTGGCAGCGTGCCTTCCTCAAAAGCACAAGGTCCTGAGTTCATATCACAGAATTCCTACACATACTTATCAGTAAGCCAAAATATATATTAATTTAATTATACAAAGATGTAGCTCACTACAGCCTCATAGCAATTTTAAACACACTTGAATTTCCTCAGATTAACTAGCACCAGTAGTTCAAAGGGCACATAAAATCAGCTTCGCATGAAAAAGTAGAAACATCACAAAAATCTTACAGCTCATATATAAAGAAACACAACAGAAGTTTTCACAAATTTGACAACAATCTTAATCTGTATAACATTAGTAGTGGCAAATTATTTTCAATAATAAAAAACAAATTTTGACCACTCATGCCAAAGGAAGTACAAATGATCTATCTTTGGAAAATATTGCAAAGCAACTTATCATATGAAGATGCAGCTAAAAGTATTGAAGGTATTGAAGAGGCTGGTCACCAGTGACTTATACAAAATACTATCTCAGCTTTTGAGTCTCACATTGTTTATGATATTTCCTGCCTTTTAGGATGAGTAATCTGTCATGATTTCTTTTCCCATTCTAAATAAATATCTGATTTTGAATTCACAATTTTGTAATATTTTCCCTCTTCCAGAAGCCCACAAAGCAGATCAGGTTCAAGTTCCACAAAACTCTGAACTTGTTTTTTTCGGATGATTAGTGTATAAATATCTTGATAATGTAATGCCTTTAATACTATTTCTAACTAAAGTTTCAAACATAACATAAACCTAACATGAAATTTATTATTAAATAGGCTATTAATCTATATTTCAAATAATTGTCATTTAAATAATTTTGAATCATTTTGGCCAAATTATTGTCTGAATTATTAAATGAATTTTTTTACTGAGACATGGTCTCACTATGTAGTTGAGGCTGGCCTTGAATTCACTATGTAACCCAGGCTGGCCTCAAACTCATGGTAATCCTCCTGCCTTAGCCTCCCAAATTCTGGGATTACAGACATGTGCCACAACACGCAGTTTAACTGCATTATTTGTACTACATAATGTGACTTAAAAAGTGCTTGCACTAAGAATAAAAAGAATAGTTTGGCCTTCTTGTTATTGTTCTCTTATATATTCAATTATTCTTTGTCATCTAACTTCTTTCCTCAAATATTTTAAGCCACTTGCCCATATTAGAAACCACATAATCAGTCTATTACCAGATGAATATGAGTAGAGAACATCACAATATGCTGGAAGTTAACCAAAGACCAATGTGGTCCTGCTGCTAAGCGCCCAATACTCTGGAGGACCAGCGCTATTACTGCAGATCGTTCATGGACCACAAAGTGGTCGGCTTAGCCCTCCTGAGAGAAAGGTCCCGGGCCGCCAGGACCCCCGCTCCATCCAAACCGAGCCTCGCACACCGGCAGGGACCAGCCAGAAGGTGAAGATCCCTCGCCACTGGCCACGCCCACGGCGGCAATCCACTTAGCCACACGGCCTCCCACAGGACACACACACACACACACACACACACACACACACACCCCCTTCC
>NW_004624890.1:2403546-2418827 GCF_000247695.1 Heterocephalus glaber | reverse complement strand
ATGTTTGACAAAAGAACCAAACACCCTCACTGGAGGAAAGATAGCCTCTTTAATAAATGGTGTTGGAAAAACTGGATTTCAACTTGCCAAAGATTAAAACTAGACCCCTATCTTTCACCATGCACTCAACTAAAATTGAAGTAGATTAAAGATCTAAATATTAATACAGATACAATAAACTTGATGGAAGCTAGGTAGAACTCTCAAAGACATTGGCATAGGAAAAGACTTTATGAACAAATCCTCAATAGCACGGGAACTAGCACAAAGAATCAACAACTGGGATCCCATCTTATTAAAAAGCTTCTGCACTGCAAGAGAAACCACCAACAGAGCCAAGGAACAACCTACAATGTGGGAAAACATTTTTACCAGCTATTGCTCAGACAAAAGTCTACTATCTAGAATATATAAAGAATTTAAGGGCTGGGGATTTAGCTTAGTGGCACTGCACCTGCCTTGCAAGTGCAAGGCGCTGAGTTCGATCCACAGTACGAAAAAAAAAAAAGAATTTTAAAAAATCAGACACCCCAAATATAAAGACCCAGTTCAAAAATGGGCATCTGAAATGAAAAGACATTTCTCAGGCCAAGAATTAAAAGCAGAAAATAAACATATGAAAAAATGTTCAACATCACTGGTCATTTGAGAGATGCAGATGAGAAGAACACGGAGATTTTACCTCACTGCGGAAAGAATGACTGCTATCGTGAAATCAACCAATAACAAATGCTGGTGGAGGTGTGGAGAGAAAGGAACCCTTCTCCACTGCTGGTGGGAGTGTAGACTGGTGCAACCACTGTGGAAATCAGTATGGAGATACCTCAAAGAACTAGGACTACAGGTCCCATTTGACCCAGCTATTCCCCTACTGGGAATCTTCCCCAAAGAATTAAAAGAATCATACCACAGCGATATACGTGCACCTATGTTTATAGCGGCACAATTGGAAATAGCTAAAGCTTGGAAACAGCCCAAGTACCCATCAACTGGAAACTGGATAAAGAAGATGTGGTTTTTTTATAAAATGGAGTACTACTCAGACATAAAGAATGAGAAACTAGAGACTTTTATAGCTAAATGGATGCATATTGAGGCCATACTGTTAAGTGAAATAAATAGGACACACATGTGTAAATACCAAACAGTTTCTCTAGTGTGAGAAATTGAAAGTGTAAAGAAGGATGGAAATGATTAAAATGAATAATTGATAATTTGAAATAAGAAAAGGTCCAAGGGTTTGGGGATGGTGGAAGGGGAAGGGGAAAGGGAAAAAGGGAAAGAAAAAATTATGAGGAAAAAAAAAATGGAATCAAACTCTGTGTAAATAGGGAAGGGTGGAGGGGGTGAAGGGTGCACAGGTAATGGGAGAAAAAATAAGAACTAAGACACATCATGTTCTGGTACAAACACCCAATAATAAATGTAAATGTATTTTATACCTAAAATGTACCAATAAATATATATATAAATAAATTTTTAAAAAAGATAAATCAAGTGCTTTTCTAATCCACACTTCTTAGGGTCTTTCTCTCTAACATCAATCTGTGAACCATAGGTGCTTAGATTGAGGCAGGATGTGACATCTTGACAGCACAAGACTTGACATTTCCATGCCTCCTGAAGTGCAGAGAAAGAGCCTCTCTCTCCTACCAACCCCTGCCTCTCTGCACAGGGCCACATCCTCATCTTTGTCTTCCACTGTGAAATTTCTAAGGGAACTGAGGGATGCATTTAGAGTTTCCCACTGAGGACAAAGTCACCAGACCCTGAGAATTTTCTGCCAGTCTGGCTGACAATTCCGTGCCAACACTAACTGCTGGTTAAATTGGCTGATCAGCTAGGAGGAGGCTTTTTGTTCTGTTGCTTTTGTGATTTCATTTTTAAACAATTAAATTTGCCAATAATCCCAAATGGTGTCTCTTATTTCTCTCCAGTTTGCTTCTATCTGAAGATAGAAACTATTGTATTTGGACCAAATCACAGTAAGATGCAAAAACAACACAAGACCAGCAAATAGGTGTCTTCCTACAGTGACCAGAAAACGAAGTCACAAAGGGGAAAATGAGTCCCCTCTATTGCCTGTATTCCTCACCAGTAACAATGACAATGATTTATTGAGTACCTAGCAGCATCACATGAGGAACTCTGAAAATTTAAATTAGTAAAACTAAACTTATGTAGTTTATCAATTCAGAACAAGGTCAGAATATTTGCTCACAAAAACAAAAAGCCGAGCTGGGGACTTAGCTCAGTAGTGCCACACCTGCCTTGCATATGCAATGTCCCAAGTTCAATCCCCAGTACAGAAATAAATACATAAATAAATAAATAAATAAATGTCTTTTCAGTTCCTAAGTATTTAAAATTTAAATCTTTTTTAAGTCAACACAGAAAAGAGGTTAAAATGCAAGACTGTTTTTTCTCCAAAATGTCTTTGACTTACAATAGGTCAAGCATGGGTGCTCAGGTTTACATCCAGCAGGGATTTCAAGATGGGTGTAGGTATCTGCAGAAAGAAAAATAGCAATTACTCAGTGAATCTTAAACAAAATAAAAATTGTACAGTGATCATATGACGCTAATGACATTTGAGCCTGTGTAATCTCTTCTTTTTCCAGGCCCCTCTTTCAGGTTCCATTCTCAGCATTCTATTTTTAGGTCTTGTACTTTATTGCTGATGTAGAATAATGTGCAAATTCCCATTAACTCACAAAATACTTAAAATCAAAAATTTCTTTTCAGAAAATGTATACAAAATTTATCTCATAAAACTTCCCTTTTAAAAAGTCTACAAATTTATCTACTAATCTTTTATTGAGGTTTGAAATGTGTAAGTACAAGTAACTATTTTTGCATATTTTCCAAAGTGAAAATTTCCCTATAAGAAAAGGTAGAAAAACAGAATCTTATTGAAATGTAGAAAATAATTGAAATCCATCAGCCATGAGGATTGTAATTCTCTAAGAAAAACTTCATACTTAAAATGAATCTTTGAGCTGGGCATGGTGGCACTTACCTGTAATCCCAGCTCTCTGGGAGGCTGAGACAGGAGGATCACAAGCTCCAGCCCAACCTAGGCAACTTAGTGACTTAAAGAGACCCTTTCTCAAAATTTTAAAAAACAATTTTTTAGAAAGGATTGAGGATGTAGCTCAATGCGAAGGTCCTAGGTTGAATCCCCAGTAGTACAGAGAGAGAGCGTGTCCAGATTACCTCACTTAACAAACTTCCTGTTCCTGATGCATTACCTTAGAGTCCTTAGTGAGGCCCACTTTAGCCTTACTGAACAGCTCTGCACACAGCACCTTAGCAGTCCTCAGAGAATTGATTGTTATTACAGAAATGCACATTCTCTTAGTTTTTCTTGCAGAGGTAGTATATTTGGACCAAGAAAGACTTTGCACAATGCTCACAGTTTTTGAAAATCATACAAAACTAATATTAGGCAACAGGTCCTAAAAAGTGCCTATAGTATTTTCCAAAGCCCATATATTTTTATTTTCTGAAAAGAAATGAAAATTTGGAGCACGCGTAAAAGAAAGAGAATAGTATCTCTGTGAGTGGGCTGTGACCCATGAGGTCTGAGGACTTCAGGGACATGGGACAAGCACATCCCTACTGTGACACACACCTCAGGTGAAGAGCCTCCTTCTTGGCTTCCCTGGGCTCAGACTCCCACTCAGCACTGTACTCTCTGTGTCTCTGGCTGCGATCCTCACAGCAACTACTGTGTCTCAGCAGAGCTATGGGAAATTGCCATCTCTCACCAGCACTTACTACTCACTTCAGACTTGGAAAGGAAAAGCCCCCGAAGAGATCCTGCCTTTAGCCCTGGCATTTTTCCTGGCTAAAACCAAAGCTTACCTCTGGGTAGTGTTGTAGTCAGGGTCTGCAAGGGAATAGATGAAATATAGGATACACAGGTGCTGGTATCTGTGAGCTTGGCTGCAGTGCACAGAAAACAGAAGCCTTGAGGATGTTTGAAAAAAATATGTTACCTGAACTTGCTGTTTCTTGATATAAATTGGAAAGCTAGGAAAAATGAATTTTCCTTTTCCTAGTTTAGAGTGCCTGGTGATATCCTGAGAGAAGATGGGAAAGGGATGCAAGGTTATGGTTTGTGGATTGTTATCTGTGGGGAAAACTGCAATTCTGGAGCAGCTCCTTTATGGAAATCATATGATTGGAGGCCAATGGATCTGAGATGAAAGGCTGAAGAGTCTACTCCAGAAGGCTGAAGGTCTGTGCTGGAAGCCAGGAGATGATGTCCAAGGTGATGGTGAAAATTGGAGCGCCTCTGAAGAAACAGAAGCAGATCTGTCCTTCTTCATTTCCCCTTTATACCATCCAGTTGACAAGCCAGCCTAGGGTGGGCTTTCCACCCTGGGGTGTGAAATTGCTGAGCCAATTTAGTTGAGCTTCTCTTACTCAAGTTGACACAATCAGTCAACCATCACAGTAGGCTGTGTCTTTTAAGTTACTGTATTAAATATTAAAATGGAAATAATTTTAAACTAAAAAACTCCTGACAGTTTTATGAAAATTGTATTTTCACAATAAAAATTAGTAAGAAAAAAAAAAGAAATATAGGATACATAATTTATAGGATTATTTTACAATATTCACTTGAAAAGTCTAATGCAGAGGAGTACAAGAGATATATCCACACAAGAGACCTGAATAATCCAGCCGTGGGCCTGGATCCCACAGCAATGCCCTGCACAAGTCCGGCCCTGCACCTGGAGCCCACAGCAATGTCTCATGCAAGTCTGTATCGAGGATCTACACCAGGAAGGTACAAAGACCAGTGGTTGAAGCTAGAAGGACTACACCAGTGGGGTGAAGAATCTGTGCCACCAGGCTGAAGGATCTACACTGGAGCCAGGAAGTAATGCTCACAGTAAAGATCATGAATATCTGAGCTCCCCTGAGAACAGCAGCCTTCCCAGCAACAGTGAGGACCTGAGCTCTGATGACGACAGGAACAGGTGAATTCACATCAGGAAAAC
The DNA here is from genome assembly GCF_000247695.1 of Heterocephalus glaber. Next base: position 2,413,815 of record NW_004624890.1, on the reverse strand, counting down.
CAGCCTTGGCAAGCTTCTCCAGGAAAATCAACAGCAGATGATCCTGCCCTCCTGGTCTCTTTTTATGCCATTGACAAGAATCCTCAGGTGGGTCTTCCATGCCCAGAACCACGCTGACTCAGTTAAACTGGGCATTCCAAGTTGACCATTAGTTAATCCACCACTTATAGCATCTGTGTGTGCCTGGCTGAGCACTACTTACAAACTGCAGAATACAAAGTAATTTTTATGAGAATTGAAGATGAAGTCACCAAAATTCCTCAGGCCACAAAGCTCCCCATCCTACCCGATGACCTCTCAGTAACTTTATCTGTATATTTACATTTATATTTCCTAAAAGAAACTTTCATTTGGGGGTAGGTCAAATAGAGGGTTGAATGGGCTTCAGATCAGTTAAAATATACATATGAGAAGGCCATTTTAAACTGTATTTAATGTAGTGGAATTGTTCGAGTTGTTTTTATAGACGGTATATCTAAGCAAACCTTATATCTCACTAATGCTCTTAGATGTTGGTTAATTCTATATTAATTGAATTAATATAAATTCTCAATATATCCAAAAGTCCATCTTGCCTTTGAAGCAGACACATGGGAGTTTCCGTTAGTTCAAAGTTAGAGGAGTTTTCTGAGAGCTCCATCTCTACCTCTTCTTGGTCCACAAGCACAGACACACATGGCAGAAGCCAGGAGGTGGAAGTGGATCCCACTGTGAAGAGAGAGGTGGCCGGGGCTGATCACAGCTCCTAACAGATGAACAGCCCGCTGACTATGCCAGGAGCTGCACTATAGGCTTCACGTGACATATTTCACACAGCAAGTAAAGAAACTCTACAAGCTGGCCATACCAATTTGAGGATTAGATAGGTTTTTAGCAGTTTACAGAGAAATTCATACACCAAGAAAGTAGTGGAACTGAAATTGAAGTTCACTTTGTCTTACCCCTGAGCCCAATGTGGCTGCAGTCCTAGTCATAGCATTTTTACCAATCTCATAAAAAAATTTAGAAAATTCTCAGTCATTTCAGAGTTCATAACTTTGACTTTTCACTACTCTGACTTTTAGTTTGAGTATTTATTTACTCCCTTCCACATCAGAGCCAAATAAGGTAAGAATTCTAACACTGAGCTAATAATCAGAGTCAGGAAGTAAAAATGAAAATTTTTTAAATGAAGGAACTTAAAGTGGCTATTTGGTCTATCAGTAGAGAAATGTATATATTTCTTGTGGTATGGTCTCAAATGTAGTCTTTATTATACTTACAAAAATTGAATGATTATGTCTAATATATCAACATGGAAAATTCTGAAAAACTGAAGTTTGGAGGAATCAAGTTGAAATATGTTATGCACCAAATGATATCATTCATTTAATTTTTAAATCCATAAAATAATTTTTATAGCACTGTGAATATATACACACATACTCAAAATACATTAAAATGCTGATGGGAAGGGATGAAGAGCTACCTCAGGAATGAAGAGCTATTTCTGGGGGCCTTCAGGAATTATAGGCTAGGGAAAAGTAAACAGAGGACTTTTGCAATATAAAAAATATTGTATTAATTTAAAAATCTGAAGCAAAGATAGCAAAATGTTGACCTTTGTTCAATACAGGTGTTGGCTATATAATATTTGTTTCATCAGCCTTCATACTTTCCTGAGTGTTTGAAATGGTTCAACATACTTTTCTGAGTTTTGTCAATGAGAGGCAGGGGACTGCTTCTGAGGAAAAAGAGAGAAGACCACAGGAAGGAGATGACAGAAGGGTCCCCTTGCTGGCTGCCAACCACCAGAGTGACCACTGCCACTAAGTGTCGTGGATGCCAGGCTGTTCATGGCTGTTCTCAGCAGGCAGGTTACAGAGGAAGAAGATGTCCAGCCTTTGTCTGGACAGAGTGTGGGAGAGAGAGAGAGATGATGAGAGGATGCAGTATCTGAGGCAAGGTGTAGAGGCCTATTTTTAACTTGAACTATAACTGCCTACAAATGCAGAGTGGCTCTGCAAGGTTAGAGCTGAGACTCAGGTATTACCAAGTCAGGGAGAATGGGAGGACCCATAACCCTTCATTCTGGTCATAGCCATGGAATCTATTGGAATGAACTGGAATTCCTTGAGATTACAGATCCTCCTGGGAAGATGGGTCATTCCTGACCTCAGCTGGGTTTCACACATACACTGTCATATCTGATTAACTGGAGAAATCCAAAATAAGTAAGCTATAAGAAGACACAACAGAAAGCATACCCAGTGGAGAGCAAGATATCTGGTGTGGTGAATTCAGTAGTACCCAAGGGCTGGAGGCACAAAGTAACCACTGACAGCAGAGTCTTGGGCCCAGGCATCCAGCTGTGTGGGTGTCAGTCAACAGCTGTCCTATGACTAGAAAATCTGGGGCACAGGCTCTCCCACCACGCCCAAGACCTAAGAGAGAAACCTCCTACTTTTATTCTCAGAAACAAAACTGGCCAGGTTGTTAGCAGGGATGCCAGATGAGAGGCCACAGGCAAAAAAGCCTTAGTCTCCTGGCTCCAAAGCAGCTGCATAGTTTAGCCCCAAGAGCAGTGAGGGTCAGCTCAGAAAGAAGCCTCTCTGACCAAGCTCACTGTTCTTTAGGCTCACCGACCCTGCTTCAGAACCTTTGGTCAGAACCCAGTGTTCCACTGGGACACAGCCCAGGGAAGCATCCTGCTGCTCACTTTGCTGAGTGGCGGTAAAAGTGCCCAGGGTGCAAGCACCACCCCAAGGCTCTGGGGTTGTGTCATGGTGGCAACAGCAGTGCAGCCATGTAGCTGCAGGGGGGATCAGCTCTGCAAGCACCAAGCCCTTCTCCAGCACCTGCAGCAAACTGCAGAGCTCTAGCTTTGGCAGCTGTGGCAACTGCTCAGTTTAGGAAGCCCCAGTGGTAAACCTGAACCTGGGCTCAGCACAGATAAATGCAAAGCAACTTGTGGGGGGAATCTCCACAAACAGGAAAAGAACTATGCTGGGCAGATGGCATGTAGAGCAATCGGGACCAGATCCTCTCGTGCTCCAGGCAGGGAAGCCAAGAGGACTAGGTCACAGTTACTTGCTGTGTGCAAGTCTTTGTTCTTCAGAGGGAAAAAAACCAACAACACAGAATAAAATACAAGCTTGAATTCTATCACTCAAAGACAATCAAGAGGATTTTCAGTTAAGGATGACATGGAGGTGGAAAAAACTGTAGATGATCAAATATATCCACTAATGAAGATGTTGTGCTGACACCTGCATTTACAGGCAAGGACAAACATGTCACTCCTGAGCAGGTTCTAAGAGGAGCTCTGTAGGAGCCAACACTGCAGTCTGCAGATTGGAAGTGTAAGAGGTCAGGTAGAGCCCCAAAACAGGTAGGGCTGAGGGTATAGATCCAGGTGAAATGAGGAGCTAAGCAAAAGCTGTTGACTGTAGAGCTGGACTTCAATCTCAAAGTGTCCCCAACTAACTGAACGTCTATTAGCCCATGAGCACAAGCAGCCCCCAGCTAACAATGTGTTTGAATGTATGAAGAGAGACAAAGTAATCAAAATGAGAAAGGCAAGGGTGCGGGGCACACCTGAGATGACTCTGATGTTGTGATGAGAATCGTCCAGCAGCATCATGGCCACTAGGAGAAAGACCCAGCTCACACACACCCTGCACCCAGAAGCATCACAGCAACTGGAGGAGGCATGGTCACCTACTTACCAAGCCCTGGGCCATAGCAGGGAGCATCCTATCTCCCCTCAGCAACAGCTTCTGGCTTATGCGGTCCCATCAGTCATCAACTCAGAGAGCAGCATGGAGCAGCACACACTGATCCCCTGGGCCCAGCCTGACCTCCTGAGGAGGACATGGGGGACACAGGAAGCAGCTCTGTCTTCCAGTGTCATGCTCAGGTGTAAACACAGTGTCACAGTGAAAGATCACATGGGGACTGGGATAGACGCACACCTGCTGTCAAGGAAACAACTGTCTTCAATTCCTGGCAACGAGATCCTTCCGGGGCTGCCCTCAAAGAAACTAAGGGATTAACCAGGCTGCTCCCACTGGGAGTGAGTGTGTGTGTGTGTGTGTGCCCTCTAGAGGGCTGATCAGTACATTAAAGCCCTCCAGAGACTTGCCCACAGCACACAGGCAGAGCCCCTCATCAGCACCTCTCTGCTGTAGGGGACACAGTCCCACAAGCCGTGTACTTCACCTCTTCTTGCTGCCTCGTAAGCACTCAGCACTCACAAAGGAGTCTGTCGCCAGACACCCTCACACTGTAACTTGCTGGCAGCCTGGACTTGGTGAATTGTGACCTATAAGCAAATGGTAACACTTCCCTTTGGTGATCTAAATCCTGTTATCATAGGATTGAGGCTTGTATACTTCCAGATCATTCTGAGGACAAATTCAGAATGCTGCAGCACACCTGGAGTTCAGAGTTCTGAAAGGCACATCCCTTGCACAGCCTTAGGTGTCCTCGCACTGTTTCGTGGACCCCAGCCCCTGTCCCAGACAGAAAACAAACTTGCAGTAGGAAGGTCTGGGAACTGTAGACCTCGAATGCCCTACCCCTTCCCTAGGAGGTGTCTCACAGAGAGTAATGATCACACGGCTGCCACAGAGCAAACACTAGCTCCCAGCCTTCCTGGCTTCCTGAAAAAACAGTGGAGGCCATGGAGACATTCCACAGAATGTCCTGCCACAGAAGCAACCATGGTTGTGAAAGAACAAAATCATATCACATGTAGCTCTTCATAACTTTACAGTTAAACTGGTACATGAGTCCCAGAGCTGCAAGCCTATTGTCTTACTATGCAAGAGCTTCATGAAAAGATTTCCTGAGATCTTAATCCCTGGCACAGCCCAGCACTCAGACACACATCCGAGAGAGCTATGACAAGAAGGGGCTCAATGAAGAGTGCCTCTGTGCTTCCCCAAAGCAAAAAAGGTATGAATTTGATGGTTTGTAAAGTATCTACTTTTTCTTGTGTTACATTAATCAATGTTTAAAAGATCATTCCAGTTCTTACTTGAGCTATGCAAGATATCTTACTTACCTAAGCCTCTCCAAGACCCCATGCCCCTGAGACAAACCCTGCCCACTTTAATAATGATGCCTTTCATGGGGACAACTCTACCACTTCCTCCTACACCTTGTGTAGACTTCTAGCGATTCATCATATTTTCTGATTGATGTATTTCTCTCCTTAAAAGGCTGCAAGCAGCTTAAGGGTAGGGTCCAGTTATTAAGTTTTGCATTCTTAAGAGAAAAGGTAAAATTCTGGCACACAGTAGGCATTTAGCTAACGCCTGGTAAATAAATGAACAATACTTACATATATGAGTTAGAGGGGCACTTGGAGATGGGAAGAGACAGGAGGATAGGGAGAGGAAGGGGAAGTAAAAATGATTGACTAGTGATATTTATATGTACCAATTCCCCAAGATGAAAGTAATTATTATGTATCACAAACATACATCAATAAAAAAGAAAAAAATGAGTTAGAATATGTGGTCTTTGTCTTTCAGTATCTGGTTTATTTCACTTAACATAATGTTGCATACACGTTGTCACAAATGAAAGAATTTCATTATTTTTTTTTTGCCTGAATGTTCCATTGTACAGATATATTACATTTTTTTAGCCATTCAATTGTCAATGGACACCTGAATGGATTCCATAGCTTAACTACTATGAATAATGTTACAATAATCACAAGAGTGTAGGTGCTATGGCTTATGTTTAGACGTCTACCCAAGGCCTCATGCAGTCATAGTTGGGGATTTTTCAGAGGTGGCTGTATCTAGAGTGTGTGATGCTGGAATTGACTCATTGTGCAATGCTAGGCTCAAGGGCACTAGGTTTAAGAATGTGAGTGCTACTGTTGTGCCCAGATCGCAAAGTCCCCAAAGACCACCAAGGAGCCGTTTCCGATGTAAACACACGAGGGTCGTTTATTCAAGCTCGAGCAGAGGCACTCAACCGTCACGGACGACGCAACGGATCAGGATTGAGAGCCACGAATTCCAAATCAGCAGGGTTTTTATTGTGGCTACCGCAAGGTTTGGGGATGTTCCATTTAGCAGTTACATGATTGGTTGATATTTAGCAAGCATAGGGGGTTGAGGGGTGGCTACATGTAGAATTTAGGGGAAAAAGGAACAATCAGCACATTGACAGAGTGTTCTATAGATAATGGGCCCGGGAGCATCTGTTTTCTGGGCAGACAGAGGATTGAGTTAGGAGCTGTGTCTCTTTTTTTATCTGTTGTCCCACAGCAAGGACATTTTATCATTAGTTTATGGGCACAAAGGAGACTAGGGGAATAACTGACTTCAGTGAAGTGGAATTTATGTCAAGGCCACTTTACTGTCTTATATTTAAGATGGAGTCAAACTTTAAAATGGAGTTAGTTAGGTCTCACACTACCTGTCCTAAGTAGCTGGGATAAGATATAAGGAATAGAAAGAGCTGTGGGCATCCTTTGTTGGTTCACTACCTTCTGCCTGCCATGAACTGTTTCTCCTCTTTGATGCCACCCTGCCTTGGAGCCAGCTGATTATGGACTGAAACCTCTACCAACTGAGCTAAATAAACCCTTCCTCCTTTAACTTTGGTTGTCAGGTATTTTGTCTCAGCAACAAGAAAAGTAACTAAGACAGAAGGTATCTTGTTAGTATATTGATTTCATTTCCTTTAGATATATATCAAGCAGTAGAATAGCTAGATCATGTGGTATTTCTAGATTTCTGATGCACTTTCTTTCTTTTTTTTGTGCCGAGGATGAAACTCAGGACCTTGCACTTGCGAGGCAGGCACCAGAACCACTGAGCTAAATCCCTGGCCCTCTGAGGCACTTTCATACTGTTTTCTATAATGACCATACTAATTTACATTCCTAACAGTAGTGTCTGATGGTTTCCCCTTTTTATCAGCCTTTCTTTGTTTGAGTCTTGTGCAGGGGTAGGGGAAAAGTACTGGGGATTGAACTCAGGGCTTTCATGCTGAGCAACATCCCACCTCTTTTTAATTTTTTATTTCTAAGAGAGAAACTCTCAGCCTGGGTCTGAATTTGAGATTCTCCTGGCTCAGCCTCCCAGAGTATTGGAATTACAGGTATGTGCCACCATGCCTGGTTTATTTTTAGTTTTTTTAGTTGTAGCTATTCTAATTCAGGTGAGATGACATCTCATTGTGGTTTTGATTTGCATTTCCCTGATGATTAGTAATGTTCAGCATTTTTCATAAGGGTAGGAGGGAAGAGATGATAGAGGGAGGTTAAATAACATGTACCTAAATATAGTTAGGAGGAGCTCTGGTGTATCGCACAATAGGGTAACTAGTTTATAACAATTTACAATATATTTTTTAAAGAACTAGAAGAGAGAAATTGGAAGATTACCAATACAAATAATTGATAAATGTTTAAGAAAATGGAAATGATAATTACCCTGATTTGATCATTATACATTGTAAACATGTGCTGAATTACCAAACTATACCCCATAGATATATAATTAAAAATTAAAAATAGGAGGATCTGAGAGGATGGCTCAGGGGTAAAACACACACTTAGCATGTCTAATGTCCTCAGTTCAATCTCCAAAACCAAAAAAATTAAAATAAAATAAAAAGGAAAAGGAAAAGTAAATGGATGATAAATGAATTCTAATAGCACATTCATAGATTGTGTGGTTCATGTCACATGCCCACAACATGTTGGTTAAACTCTAGAAACCTGTGCACAAGACCATAGAACTCATGTCCAACTCTTTCCTGTGCTATCTTTTTTAAACAGAATGTATTTTTTTCTTATGATTTCTAGAAACCCAACTTTTCTTATCAAGACTTTTCTAAGTAAAGGGATGAAAAGAAAACCTGCCCTATCTGAACATACATTTTCCTGAGACTCACACTTGATTAACAAATATATTTGCACTGACTTTCTAAATTATATGTATATATATTTGTTGGATAGAAATTCTTTTGCCTGTTAATATACAGAAATTTCTCCTCTCAGCAGTTCTTCTAGCCAAAAGAAGCCAGGCACACTGAAAGAGGAGAATGATACATAGCAAATCTTGCTTTCCAACTCTTAAGCATCACTAAGCAGAATAGATAACAAGACCATCTTCCACTACAAGGCTCATGATTTCTTGTTTTCTTTTTTCCCCTATAGAGCCTGTAGCTGAATCTTCTCACTAGGGAAAGCATAAAAGCAAACAAGCAAACTAGCTCCAGCAAGTAGCTAGTCCGTGGTTAACACAGACAATGATGAGTTGAGTACATCTCTCATTTTGGTCTTTATCTTTGCCTAACTAACATAGAGTGTGATAAGTAGAAACACATAAAACCTGCTGAGTGTGGTGGAGCACACCTGCAATTCCAGCACTCTGGGGGGATAAGGAAGGAGGACTGAAAGTTTAAGCCCAGCCTGGGCAGCTTAGCAATGTTACTTAGTGTGAAGGCCCTGTGTTCAATTCCCAGTAACTGTAAATATAAACAACTAACTAAATATCAAAATTAAAAGTATATACTCTGAGAAGTCAAGAACCATTTTTATTAACCAACTCTGTACAAAACCATATATATTCTATCATATTTTTAAGTTTATATTTATAAAATATATTGCAAAAATAAATGATTCTTGCCAGGCACAGTGGTGCACCCAGCACTTGGAAAGCTGAGACGGGAGGATCATTATAAGTTTGAGCCAACCTGGGCTACATAGTGAGTTCAAGGCCAGCCTGAACTACATATCCAGACTTTGTCTCAAAAAAATCAACCAATAAAATGATTTAATGCTAAATGACAAAACATTCCCATGTGCTGTGGATTAACTAAGTATAGAAAATAAAACAAACTTGTGGATTAAAGTGCCAAGGATTAAAGTATATTATTTTATTTACTCTGTCAATGTTTATCAAACATCTGCTTCATTTTCCAGCTACCATTCTAGGCACTGAGAACTCAGAAGCAAGCAAAACAATCCTGCCCTTGTGGAGTTTACATTCTATAAAGTTAAACTGTGAGCAAATAATAGAAATTTGTGAGGTGACAATACAGAACATTCCGAACATCAAGATAGATAGGGAACAAACAAAGTAGGCCAAAGGAGTTGAGGAGCCAGAGGCAGGCACAGTTGTTGTGTGCTGGATAGGCCATGTGATCAGGCCTCTTTAATGACCTGACATTTGAGCAGAGCGAGCCAGGAAGGCCCAAGGGGAAACATCCCTGGAGAACAGGCCTGAAGCCAAGGCCCTGGGCCAAGAGTGGGCATGGAGTGAGGAACAGCAGAGGCCAGCCTGTGCCCTGAGGGAGGAGGAAAGAGAGGACGGAGACCAAGCAGAGTCCTTCAGAGCAGGATAGGTAAATCTTGTCTCTTTTCCAACGGATAAGAAAGAGAGGGTGGAGCTGCCCAGGAAGAGCAGGCTTGCTCCCATCTGGACTGAAGGAAAGGGAGGGAAAGGAATACTTAACAGGAGTCCCTGCCCTGGGAGAAGAGGGGTCGGGAAAGACTGAACTCTGCTTCATTGCGGCTCTGGGCGCTTCTATCCAGAAAACCATCAGCAGAGGCTGATGTGCAGATTTCTTGCAGTGTGAATGCAGCAGCCTCTTGTTTTCTCATCAGGTGCAGTAGGGACGATAGTATAAATTCAGCTTGATCGCAGTGCTAATAATAGCACCAATGTGAAGAGTGTCCGCTAGGGTTATATTAAATCCCTGCCTGTGGTGAGCAGACTTGAAAGGAGAGGCTCAGACACCTAACCAGAACCAGAACCAACAACGACCCAGTTCAGCCAGATAAGCGCACCAGCAGGAAGCAGCTGTTATTTTCGGCAGGTCCCACTGAGAGCATCATTCTCCACATCCAGGTACTGGGATGGTTTTCCAGCAGAATTTGCACACAGTTCCATGAAGTACTTTGTTTAAATCTTCTACAACTTCAATCTCTCCCTCCCTCCCTCCCTCCCTCCCTCTCTCTCTCTCTCTCTGTCTCACTCTCCACCGGCTTCCCTCCCTCCCTACACATCTTTCCCCCATCATTCATTGCTTCCCCTTCTCCTTTTCTTTTTCTTTTTCTTTTTTTTGTTTTTTCCCATTAACTTTATTGGTACATTTTGGGTATAAAATACAGTTACATTCATCATTGGGATCTTGTACCATTACATGAGCATCTTGGTTCTTATTTTTTCCCCCTTCCCTTGCCCTCCCTTCACCCCCTCCACCCTTCCCTATTTGCAAAGGCCTTCTTTCCATTTTTTTCCTCTTCTCATA
>NW_004624890.1:2359665-2378610 GCF_000247695.1 Heterocephalus glaber | reverse complement strand
TTAATTCTTCAGTTACAGAAAAATGATAATTTAACAATAAAGAACAATTAGCGCAGAAAGCTACTAAAATTATAAAGGCAAAAACCTCCACTTCATGGCACACAATACCTGACAATGGATTTTGCTAAGTTATTTTACCCAATAACAAAAATGTTTTAGAATTCTTTGTATAAACTACAAATACTGTAAAATTGGTTAAATTTTATAATCTGTCTATGTGTATGCTCATTTAAAACTGATCCATATTCTCTAACATTCACAAATAAATAGATAACTCATCTAACTTAATTAACTCATCTAACTTAATACATTAATCTTAAAATCTGTCATTCCCAGGATTATTTCTATGTTCCTCTTCCCTGAGCATTCATATTGTTTTTTTTTTCCTATGGATTTTATTCTAAGGAACCATAAAAATCTGTGCATAGAAACATATGCATCCGTGTGGAGTCTGTACAGTGTATGCGCCCTTCTCTGATTTGTTTCTCTTGGTAATGGATGGGAATCAGGACAGAAGACCCATCGCTTCCTCACCCCTATCGAGGCAGAGAGAAATGCATCCTGCCTCTTGTGCTGCATGTACCCACCACATTAAATGAAAATACACACTGTTTCACTTACAGTAGGTGTCCTTCCAATTTTCTTCTCAGCAATGAAGTCTGGAAAATCAAAGAAATCCTCTTTTCCACCTTCTGAGCACCTTATATTTTGTGAAAGATGCAGGCGCAAGAGTTGCCAAATCAGATGGACAGAGAGTGCCAAATAGGGCTTCCTGGCCAATCTAAAAATAGCAGGTGGTAGTAGGCAGACACACCATTCTCCTTGCTTCCCCTAAGAGTGAGGCAGATGGCTTGTTCAAAGTTAATAGAGAACACAAAGAACCATAGCCCCTCTTGCCCTTACAATCTAGAGAGGTGCTCAAGTAGAAAATGTTTATGTTAAGGATGATGTGAAAGTCACGGTGAAGTTATCTCTACATTTCATATAGAAAGGTTCCCATACGTGATTTACATTTGTCCTGAAATAAAAACTGACCACAACACAGGCATCAAGAGATGCTTTTGCTTTCTATTCCTTTGCTGGAGCTCTCTGAATACTATTAACATTTGTATGTGTCATAATTTACAGAGTCCTTTCACAGATTTTGTTACTGGCTCCTTACAACAAGCCTGAACCTTGGGAAAGGTTCTAGCATTACAATTTGAAAAATGAGGAAACAGGCTCACAGCAGTGAAAGCTACCCAAGGCCCAGGTATACAAGAGGCTGGCCCATGATCACATCTCACACTGTCACACCCATCTCCCTGAAGAGTCCAACGTTAAAAGTCTCTCATGGATTAACATTCCTTTCTGCTATTGGGGAGCAACTCCTAAGGCCTTTCTATGAAATGACTTGAAGTTCTGCTGAAGCACAAATTTTGACCCTACAATGTAAACAGCAAGATGAGGAAGCAAGCAATTTATAGTGTGCTTAGCACAGCTCCTGTGTATTAAAATGTCGTTAGCTGCTGGTCATCTTATATTAGACAACTTTATGACATAATAAAAATTTCCTTAAACAAAATTCAGAAGAGAAAGTGAATTGCCTCAACTTGTGATACAAGAACAAAAGGATAGGAGCTAAAAAATAAATGTTAAAATGGTAAATAAGAAAGAATAATAAATGGTAAATAAGAAAGTGAAATGCTAAATTCAGGAATGACTTAGGCCTATGCTTCAAATAAATCATGGCTACTATTCATGGCTAGAAGCCACAGAAAACCAAGCAACTGCTCCATCTAACAGACAAATGCAAACACGTGTATCTTGTATATTTTAGGGGAAAATGTTAACGGTAAAATTTCTGGGTCAGAGTCCTTTGCAACTACAAAATTTCTACAAAGCCGGGCATGGTGATACATGCCTGTAGTTCCAACTACTCAGACAGGAAAGGCAGGAAGATCACCTAAGTCCAGGAGTTTAAGGCCAGCCTGGGCAACATAGTGAGATCCTGTCTCTCTTAAACAAAAAACAAACAAAATCTCCAATATATGAATTTCTTAGTCTGGTGTGGTGGTGCATGCAGGAGGATCACAAGTTCAAGCCCAATCTGGGAAATTTAGCATCTTAGCAAGACCCTATCTCTAAATAAAAGTAAAAGTAAAAAAGGGCTGGGGATGTAGCTCAGTATAGGGGCTCTGGGTTCAATCCCCAGTACCAGAAAAAGTTTGCCTAATATTAATTATATAATGATAATTTCTTTATAGAGATTCATCTTTCAAGATCATTATTTGTCTAAAGAAATCAAATAAGGAGTTGCTATGAACACTCAGTTTTGTTATTTTAAAGGTGAGTAGCAAAGAAACAGCTTAAAAGGCAGTAATGTGTAAGTGGTTTTCTCTAAAGGTAGCTTACAAATTCATTTTCTTCTCATATTTCCTGTACTTGTCAAACTTTACGGAATCTAAAAATGGAGTTTTAATTGCGCTCAAAGGTAACTGAGACATACAAAAATTTGCACCATAAACTTTAAAGGAAGCTGGGTGTAGTGGTGCACAGCTGTAATCCCTGCACTCAGGAGGCTGAGGCAGGAGGTTCGCCACTATTAAGTAAGAGTCTTGCCAGGTATTACCTGCACACTTCCCCCAATGGCATTCTTTAACTATCCGAAGAGTTCTAAGTCCTGAGCAGGTACGAGGTCAGTACAGGAAATCTGCTTGCAGCCGACAACCATGCCCTGGCAGGAATACCCAGGTAACTGTTGGAGTGGTGTTAGGAAACAAAGTATTCTACCCTTTCTATCACCTCTCCAGGCAGAAATATTGGACTGGTGACTAATCATAATATTCTTTTACCAAACGACAGAATAGGCTTCTCACTTTTGCAAAAACAGAAAGAACAAGAGCAATTTCTAAACAAATATAAAGATAATTTTTATATATTGAGAATTCTCTGCAATGCAACCTATCTTTCATAGATTAAAAAAAAAATCCTTAGCTACCTTGCTTACAAATAATACATAATAATCACAGCCTGTCAATCCATGTACTTCCCAAGATAAGGAAGGTCTCTTGGTGTGAGGAGTATCAGCACCAAATTCTGAGGTTTTTCTGTAACAAGTATTTATGATTTATAATCAAAGAACAATAAAGCTACTTTTTTTAAATTAGCAGAACTTTTAAATTTAGAAACAACTATAATTTTTAAACATAAATGGGGACATGAAAAGCATTTTTAACATCATTTGAATGAAAATACAGAAAAGGAAAATGCTAAGAACATGGATAGCAATCTGATCTCCTTTATATAGCTTTACACTTCCTCCAGAGGGGATATAATTGCTAACAACTTAGTCTTTCTTTTATCAGTCCCTATATGCAGTAGGAGCTTAATAAGTAGCAGCTAAATTAATAAATTTAATATTCAATGAACTGTCTGCTTCATTTTTATGCCGAAGACATTCTCCCAAGAATTTCAATCTCCACAATAATCCCACTCCCCAGGGGTAACCACAATAGATTGAGGAACCTCATTCTACACATATACTCTGCACGCTTAAGAAGGGAGGAAAGAAGGGAGGGAGGGAGGGTGAAGGAAAGGAAGGAGGAATCATACCGTAGCTATTTCCATTTTAAAATATAGTATCTTACTACAGATAATTATACCTAATTTATTATTTACAATAACTGCACAAACTTACCAGTTATCCAGATACTTTCACCAATCAAAACATTAAATGTAAAGAAATAGGGCTGGGGATTTAGCTCAGAGGTTCCAGCGCCTGTCTCTCAAGCACAAGGTCCTGAGTTCGATCCCCAGTACCAAAAAAAAGAAAAAAAAAATGTAAAGAAATAATGTACTAATAGTAATGGCTAACATTTATTGAGCACTGTTCTAAATGCTTCAGATACTACATGTTTAAACTGTGTAATTTATAGCCAGATAAAATTACTGATGGCCCTCTTATAGATAAAGAAATTAAAAAACATTCCTGTCCAAGATTATGACTTTCCCAGTGTTAGAACATCTGTAGCAGCACTTTGTTTTAGGAGCCTATGCTCTTAACTACTACTTCAGTGATGTCAAAAGTATTAAAGGTAAATTTGGGCTTGATGATGACTGCTGGTGTACTCTGAATATACACACAACAGGACATGTTCCTTGAAATTCCCCCAGAATCTTTTGTACTGAGAAGTGGCTTCAAAGTAACCATACTGAGAGGTTTTAGGTTTAGTTTAAGAGTAGGCCATTAGTCAAAAAATTTTGAATTAGTGAAAGATACGAATTTCCTTCACATATATTTTATAAGCTGAATAAGAAAATAGATTTAAGTGTCTACTGTTACTTTTATGACCAAAGCAACTTTTTTTCAAGTTTGGCTACCCAGCTTATCCATTAACTTGTCACTAAATGATTTATGGACATTTTTTTACAAGTACAGTATCAAGGCGCCAGGGATTTTGCTCAGTCGTTTCGCTGCCTGCTGTGCAAGCACAAGGACCCGAGTTCAATCCCCAGTACCAAAAAAAAAAAAGAAAAAGAAATGGTGCAAATAAAAGTACAGTATCTTCACATACACAATGTGCATCACATTTAAAATATGTGGCTCAGACTGTAACTTAGATCTGAATGTTTTGAATAATGGTAAAATGTAGCAGCTGTTCTGAAGGGGATAAACTCAGTCAGCAGTGTGAAGTTAGCCTGTTATGAGTCCCCTACTTTACAAGTGCTTCACTCCTGCCGTGGTTCAGATGTCTCTGTGCTCCCACATGCACACCAAGACTCAGTCCCCAACACAGCAGGGTGGGGAGGTGGGGCCTCTGGGTTCAGCCCTTGTGAATTGACTTATGTGCCACAAAACATGCTGAGTGGGTTTGTACCCTTTTGTGCTGCCAAGTATTCCTCCCGAATGGACAGTGGGGTTCACAGGGCCATCCTTGAAGTGGAAATTGGGCCCTTACAAAACACCAAACCTGCTACCACTGTGGTCTTGAGCTTCCCAGAACCCAGCACTAAGAAAGTAGATATGTTCTTTATAAATTGCCAAGTCTGCAGTATGCTGTTACAGAGACATAAAACAGACTAAGACAATTTACTAATCCAGCAACCAGTTCACATTAAGCATTAACAATAACTTTTGCCTGTACTGACAATTCTGTTCCCAAGCAAGTGGTAGCTAGTATCATGAGTATTGCATAACATGTCAACATCAGACAACATTCAAATTTACTGTTAACACAAAATGATTCCACTGTGGTTGACAGTAGCAGCAAGGACAAAAATGGCAGATTTAGGAGACGCTTAACCTTTGACTGAATCTTATTAGAGGATAATGGTAAAAACAAATAGTGCAAATGCACACATGCATCCACACTCACACATATAAGTACATCACCACCACCAAATAAGCAGCACCACAGCAACATTTTGAAGTCATTCTAAGGAATATTAAAAGGTATTATGTTTCAGAAGATATGCTTGGATCAATAAAAGACCTGGTTTCACCTACCTCTGCTACTGAATAATTTTCTAGAGCATGGTTTCAAGTAAACTTTTATCTTGAAAAAATAATCATCTGCCAAAGCTTCATGTAGTTCCACAGAATAGTATAAATAAATGTAAGCTCCTTTGCACACATGATTGCTAAGCAAATGGTAAACAGTCTTGCAAGACAGCTCTTAATGTTCAGTGTAATGAGTGAGCAGTAGAACATTAAATTTCCTGGTCACCAGTTAAGCATAATTACCTCATCTAGTACTACATCATAAAACCCCAACAATTAATATTATTCAATCAAATACCTACAGAAGCAACTGGAGTTTTGTAGACATTATTATATTAAAATAACTTTAAAGGTACTACTTTTGATTGTTTATATTTAATTCTACAGCTCATTTTATTTTCCCCTGCACCTGTTCACATAAAGTCTTATTCAATGCAGGGCCAGGGATTTAGCTCAGTTGGTGCCGCTGCCTGCCTCACAAGTGCAAGGTCCTGAGTTCAATCCCCAGTACAAAAAAAAGTCTTAATGCAGTATTTCTTCATTGATGAGGCAAAGCAAAAGACCTCTCATAAGCTCCCATCTTTCCAAGCCACTCATAATCAAAATGATGCTGCTTGGATTACTGCCATAGCAAAGAATCAAGTTTTGGGTTTTTTTCCTCTTAAGTTCTTTTATTGGTACATTTTAGGTATACAATTTGTTTACATTTATCATTGGGTGTTTGTACCTGTACATGATATATCTTGGTTTTTATTTTTTTCCCCATTACCTGTGCACCCTTCACCCCCTCCACCCTTCCCTATTTACATATATTTCATTTCCATTTTTTTTCTTTTCTCATAGTTTTTCCTTTCCCTCCTTTCCTTTCCCCTTCCCCTCCCTTTCCCCTACGTCTTTGGACCTTTTTTCCTATTTCAAATGATCGATTACTCATTTTAATCATTTTAACCCTTATTTACACTATCAGTTTCTCACACTAGAGAAACTATTCAGTATTCTCACCTGTGTCCTATTTATTTCACTTAAGAGTATGGCCTCGATAGGCATCCATTTAGTCATAAACGACTCTAGTTTTTCATTCTTCATGGCTGAGTAGTACTCCATTTAAGAATCAAGTTTATAATAACCTCATGTGGCAAATGACTACAACTGCTGATTTTTTCCTGTTAAATTTTATTTTTTATTATTATATATATTTATGGGGTACAAAGTGATGTTATATATATGTGGGATGACTAAATCAACTAACATATTACTTCAAGTACTTTTTATAGTGAGATATTTGAAATTTATTCCTAATAATTTTGAAATATACAATGCATTATTATAGTCACCACGCTGTGCAACAGATCAAAAAAATGTATTCTCCTGAATAAATTGAAAAGTTTTATACTCTGAACAATATTTAACACTGGAGGGCCAGGGGTTTAGCTCAGTGGTTCCACCACCTGCCTCACAAGCTTAAGGACCCGAGTTCAATCCCCGGTACCAAAAATATATATATTTAACACTGGAACTTTGTACCCTTTGACCAACATCTTTCCATTCTTCCTACCTCCCAGCTTCTGATAATCATTCTACACTCTACTGTTTGATTGCTTTAGATTCAACATTATAAATGAGATTGTGTGGCATGTTTGTCCTTTTGTGACTGGGCTATTTCAAAATGATAGGATTTTATTCTTTTTAAAACTGAAATTAAAGGGCCAGGGATTTAGCTCAGTGGTTCTGCCGCCTGCCTCAAAAGTGCAAGGTCCCGAGTTCGATCCCCGGTACCAAAAAAACAAAACAAACAAAAAATTGAAATTAAAAAACAAAACAACAAAAGAACAAAACAACCTGAAATAATATCCCATTATCTATGTATACCACATTTTCTTTGGTTCCTTATCTTGGTTACCATGAATAATGGTGCGGTGAACATGAATGCAGAGATCTTAACATACTGACTTTACATCCTTTGGACATATAACCACAAATAGGACTGTTAGGTCAATGTGATAGACCTATTTTTTTTTTTTAGGAACTTTCATATTTTTTTCCACAATACTTTCTCACCCACAGTGTACACAGGTTTTCTCTCCTCAGGTACTAACTCTCCTATCTTTTTGATAATGGCCTTTCTCACAGGTGTGAGGTAATGTCTCTTTTGGGTTTTAATTTGCCATTCTCTAACAATTAGTGGTGATAGCATGTTTACTGTTGGCCATTTGTCTTCTTTAGAGAAATGTCTACTCAGGTCCTTTGCCCATGTTTTAACTGGGTTGTTTTCACATTACTGGATTTCTGATTTATTTTGTATATTAGTCCCTTTCAATATACAGGTTGCAAATATTTTCTCACAATCCCTAGGCTGTCTCTTCACTCAGCTCTTTCTTTGCTGGGCAGAAGCATTTGAGCTTAAAGTAATCATGTATCTATTCTTCCTTTTGTTGCCTGAGCTGTTGGGGTCACATTCAAAAATTCATTGCCAAGATCAATGTTGTCTTAGTATGCTATAGAAGTAACTAAATTGCTTTGCTAAATTGTTACCTGGTGTATTGTAACCATATAAGTGGCAAAATCCATGATCCTCTTGGTGGATCAGTCTTGCTCAAAAATGTGTTATTAGATGGTACAATAGACATTAGTTTGCACACTATATTAAAATTTTTAATAGTTCTGTATGTATACTGAAAAAATTCTAAAGATGTTACTAAACTACAATTCTTGGTTTTGGCATTACTAAATTATGGGCTTTCTCCCAAGTGGTTAATCACATTGGCTTATAAAAAGAGGGGACTCTGTGTTTGCCTCCTGATATACCTTCCTGGTAGAACTAAGCTTCTTCACAGAAATATTGACCTTTTAGGGGAGGAGGCTTTTTTTAATTACCTTGGTCACTGTATTTTAGTCAGTCTTCTGTACAATCTGGATTTGCTTTGCTCTCGCTGGCTTGTTCTATGTCTGATTATAAGCTTTATAACTATTTGTCAAAGTTCTAACGTTTTAGGGTGCTGCCTACAAAATAGGTTTGCACTTCACAGTGGACTCTAGATAGACTCAGCCTAAGAGCCACTGTCTGAATCACTGATGTTGCTGACTTGGCAAGAAGTTTTTATGACACTGACTTTAATGCTGTCACAACCCCTCCTACATGAGACATGTTCTGGTTGACCAGCACCAGGGAAAGCTACTTCACACAGCCAAGGGTCAAGGCTAAGTCCACACAAAAACTTGCACGAGTTATAGGACACTGTGGAAAATGGCTGAAATTTGGCAACAACCAAGATGTCCTTCAGTAGGTGAGTAGATAAATTGGTATATTCAGATACTGAGATATTTATTGAGCCCTAAAAGGAAATGAGCTATCAAGCCAGGAAAAAGGAAGAGAAAAAAACTTAAAATGTCTATCACTAATTGAACAAAGCCAATTTGAAAAGCCTAAACACTATGATTCCAGCTTCTAGAAAAGACAAAACTATGGAAACTGTAAAAAAAAAAAAAAATTAGTGTTAGGCAGCTCCAGGGGAATGCAGGGATGAGCAAGTAGAGCGCAGAGGACTTCCAGGGCAGCATATATTTGTCCAAACCCACAGAATTCAGAACACCAAGAATGACACCTAAGGTAAAGCATGGGCTCTGGGTGAATGATACCACAGGCTCATCAGTTAACAAGTGTACCAACCCTGGTGGGAGATGCTGCCAAGTCTAAGGGGGATGCAAAATGTGAGAATGCTTCATTTTCTGCTCAATTTTGCTATGAACCTAAAACTGTTCTAACAATAAAGCATTTTTTAAACATCTACTAGTTTGAAAAAAACGGGTAAAATCCAAATGAGGTCTATAGTTTAGTTAATAATAGTGCAGTTAACTTCTAGTTCATAACATACAATAGTTAAATAGTGCTATCACTGCAGGAAGCTGAATGACAGAAAAATGTGATATTTTACATTTTGTGAGTCAAAATTTTTCCAAAATAATTCCTTATAAACGAGATAAAAAGTTTGTCAGATGGTTATTTACCAGTATTAACAAACATTTTTGTTTTGTTTCATTTTTGATGCTAGGAACTGAACAAGGCTCTACACATGCTAAGCATGTGCTTCACCACAGAGCTTCAGCTCCAAGATCTGTAAAGATATTGTTTTAAATTATCTAACAATTTTCTGGAGGCATTAAATTTTCTATTTTTAAATCACATTGTGACTCTCTCTGTCCTTCAAAATCATAGACCTAATTTCTAGGTGGCTCAATATATAACTGCTACAAATTTCAGGCACTGCAGAAGATAAAAGTTCTGGATGAAAAAAATGTCTATTAATTACCTTCTTAGGAGACTACATTATAAAGGGCAAAACATAAACTCTGATGGACGATAATATCTGAGAAATGGGATCCAAGAAATAATGCAGACCACTAGACTCAATTCTTATATGCCCACCACACTAGCACAACTTTTTAGTCATGACAAATAAAAAATAAACTTTTATTAGCTTTGCAATTCTACAGATTAAAAGTCGTGAAACAACATTTTTAAAGATCACTGAAAATCAATGGCTTTTGTTTCCCTAATAGAATCAATGTAATTTATGTAGAACATTTTTATCTTTTTTTATTAACTTTTTACACAAAAATACTTTTTTATCGTATAAAATATTTAATCATTTCAATGAGTTTATCTCCATGGTACCATAGTTCATGAAACTGAACTTATTTGTTGACATATTTAATTTTAGACAAATCCATTTATACCAAAAAACCAAAAAGCTACATAAGACAATTTAAATATTTAAGGTTATTACACATCTGCAATTAAGTCCTCCTTTCAAAGACCAGTGCACTTGGACTGGTTAACCCCCTAAGTTATCATTTTTTAATAAGAAACCAAAAACAAAAGATATTTTAAAGAAGTTATAAAAAATTAAAAATAAATAAGTTATTTTCAACACAGAAGTGATTCTCTTATTTCAAAAAAATATAAAACTTTTCTAAAATGTAAAATAGCAAGGTTAGTTACATGGAAAAACTATCGCATACCTCAACTTTTAAAAACTAGGAAAAAGACCTCTTTAATTATGTAACCAAGACCTAGGATAAATCCTTGCAAATTTTTACAACTCCTCAAACAAGTAGTTCAATGGTGAGTGCACTGTATTAATGGGAGCTTTTAAAATTTTATTTCCTAGTTCAACAAAAAATAATGTTTTGTGATATATATGAATCAAGGTCATTTTTATCAGTTATATGTTTGAAAAAGGGGAAAAAGGCAAAATCCTACAAGGTAAAGCAAACTATGAAACAAAGAGTGACCACAACATTCTCAAAGTAGAAATGTGTCCTTTATTTATTTATTTTTTGTACCAGAGATCAAATCTTGCGCTTGCAAGGTGAGTATGGCTCCACTGACCTAAATCCCAGGCCCTTTTATTTTAATTTTAAAATAGTGGGCTCCTAATGGACCCAGACAACAGGGAAAACAGAATGAGGAAGGAAATGAGGCGAGAGAACACAGACTAAAGGGCCAAGAAGACACTCCACCTCAGCTTCAGGTTCTCTTTTGACTTCTCACCAAGTATGAAGATAGACTCTTCATTCTGAGTACAGGAATAACAGGAAATAAAATGGAGAACTATCACTATGTCCCACTAGCATATCCTATAAAAATGGAAAGAAGTTCAGGGATAACTATACTTCCTCCTCAAGCAACCTAAGGGAAATCATAGTTTAAACAAATCTTTTAACTGTAATAAGAATACTCCGTTTCAAAACAAGTCTAAGAAGGGAAAAGCAGGAAGCTATTTTAAGTTGCATGCAAATTGAATATATTCATGTAATAACTTTTCAACTACCTTTTAAATATAGAAAAATTTCCCCCTTAATCCTCCAAAAATCTCATATAGAAGGATGAAAGATATCACCCATATTGCAGGTGAAAAATCAAAGTAGAGAAAAGATTAAATGATTTATAAAATAGGCTTTGCCAATACCATACTGGGAACAAAGCCTAACCTGCTCCTCCACAAGTATGTTAGATACATTAATAAATATCGGTGAAGTCGTTAAATATTAAACTTGGTCTTATCTTCAACATAAATTAGAGGAATCAGGGGCACTTGATAAAAAACACTTGAAACCACAGAGGCCAGAAGTCTAACGAAGTGGTAGAATGCTTACCTCCCACACATGAGGCCCTAGGTTTGATTCCTAGCACCTCCAAAGGAAAAAGAAAAAAATTCAGAATCCTTACTCTAGAATTCCTTAAATTCTACTTTTCAACCTTTAATAGGTATACTAATTTGAAGTTTCCAGTTAAGAAACCGGTCACTAATAAGGTGAGATGCATCATGGGAAAATGTCACCCTGCTGAGGTAACTAATGAAGGGCAAAGACAGGAGGTTGGGGCTTTTATAACACTGTTTAGCCACTATACTGATTCTGGGGCCATCTACCTCCAGACTCCCTGTTGGGAGTGGTTAGTAAGTATCTGGCTTTCTATGTAAAAGAAGGGAGGAAGCAAAGTAGAGAAATAAGTCACAAAGTTTTACACAGGATTAATAAAAATATCTTTTCTTTTCCTTGGAACATAAATGATTGAAAACTTGAGCCTTCTAAAGACCCAGGTGTGAATACTGAGCTATGAAGATACACAAAGCTGAAGTATCTGGAAACATTTGGCTGCCTGTAGTCTTCTGCAAGATCACAAAGTGCTCAAAAATTCTTTGACCTACAGAAAGGAAAATAATATTTATATATATCCTTGACAAATTTAGGGTACTAATATTCATCTTCACTTGAGTATACAACAGTTGAAGACCCATTCTATCACAATGTCATGCATAGCATTTACAGAGCTTTCCACAGAAATATCATCAAATACTTCAGCAGAAAAAAGAATGACCTAAGAGCCCATGTAAGGAGCTATTTAATTTATATCTAAGACTGATGCTATCCTAAAATAGCCATAGTTTTATAATCTATTTAAATATCATACACCAGTTGTACCTGCAGCTTTAATACCGTTAATAACTACTTCAGTATAAACAACTTTGCAGATTAAACATGGTAGATTTGTAATGTTCCTGAGCCACAAATTTAATCATATACTCTAACAATGTAAGTGTGTGGGGAAAGTTATGTAACTTGTGACTGAACCTAGGCAAAGACCAACACCACAATGCAAGACTCTTAGAAAAAAATTACATTGAAAAGACAAAAAGATTATTGCCTTGTGACATTGATAGTTGCCTGTTAGTACAGTGACAATTTTGTTTTAATAGTATT
Source organism: Heterocephalus glaber (assembly GCF_000247695.1). Next base: position 2,365,865 of record NW_004624890.1, on the reverse strand, counting down.
ATAAGTGAATTCTATATTTTTAACACCATTAATAGTAAAGAGGCTGCTTGACACATGAATTTTCTAGATATGCCTTACATGATGGGGAAAACAACCGTTTATTATAGTGGTGTAAAATGCTGAGGTCTTCAAACTATCCAGCTATCTCTCTTACAAATGGATGTCAAGTCCTTACTGTAATAAACAGCAGACATTTTGTAAAAGGACAAGGAAAAAAATCAAGTTTCTCTCAAAACTGAACAAAAAATTAAGGCTCTTCTTTAGACCTTAAATCACAAAGTTAATTAATGCAAGTATAGGGATATTTGTTATATAATTCCCTTTACTGCTGTCTCAAATGTTCATCAACATTCTCTACTTATGCCTTTATCAGTATGGTACCATTCAGAATACGACCAACTCCCAATTATTGGAGGGATAAATTAATTTTGATTAAGACAATGATTCAATGACTAAGCAGTTTCAATTCATCTTTGACATGTTCCCAAACAAAATTCAAAAGTAAAATCTCTTAATCTCAAAGCCTCAGCTAAAAACAGAAAGCCTTATCCTACAACTTTAAATATATTCCATAATGAATTTTTAGTTTATTAAACTGTTTATTATTAAAGTTTACCATTAAAATATTTAGATAAGAGGGGAGGAAGGGAGAACAAAGCAAGAAAGAAGGACAAGAAAGAATGTATTACTGTAATTATCCCTGTCTTACAGATAAAGAAACAAAAGGATAAAGAAGGTCCTTATTTTAGCTCAGGCCACAAAGCTGGAATGTAAAATCAGGTTAGAATCTAAACAGTGTAGTCTTCCACAGCTTTTAACCACTTCTTAATGTAACTTTTGTAAGCTTTTCTGTCAGATAATTTTCTCACAAGTTAGTATACCTTTTACACAAAACAAATACTAATTTATCTGTCTACCTCTACCTTTTCAACTAGACTTTCATGATTGTCTTTGAAGTCTTCATTAACATCCAATGTTAAAATAGGCACCTCTTGCAGATACTCAAAGTTGGTTCTGTTTAAAAAGAAAGAAATGAACAAAATTAGACAAGCAATAAACAAAACAAAAACATTAAAAACTCATTCGTATTATCACTGGAAAATCAAAATGCTGTCAATCACTAAAGTTACTTTGCAAGTAACACAACAGACAGCCCCTTCTCATGTGGATTTACTCTATGTAAATGAAAAATCTTAGACACAATAAATATGTAAAACTAGGCACTGTAACATGATGCTCCTCAAAGAAAGAAACCATATGAAATGGAAATTGCATCTTAAAGGTGGGGTGGGCTGAAGATGTAGCTCAGTGGTAGAGCAGTTGCCTAGTATGCACAAAGTCGAACTCAACTGCCAGCAATGCCAGAGAGGTGGCACACTAAAACTCAGAGAAGTCATGTGAGGCTCTGAGGCTGCCCAAGGTTACCCACTAAGAATGAGACTACACTTGAGCCACGAGCTAATGACAATCCACATGATTAACTCAACAACTATGCAACCTAACTCTCAGTCATGATCTAAGAAACAAGTCTGAAATATACATATTCTAAGGTTTCCTTCCAGTAATGCCTGAGACTGCACATAGATAAACCCCATATGTACTATACTGGTTTGTTCCTGTATATATACATACAAATTTAATGGCTCTTCTACATTAAAAGTGATTTTTTAAAAATTAGGTTGAGAATGTTTACTTTTCCACATAAAGGAGGAACTTTATGGCCTCTCTTTGGCAGATGTGAATTCCAGCACTACTCACTACTCCTGCGCTTTGGGACCACTGTGAAGGAAAATCAGGGTGACCTGATCACAAGCACTGTACTCTGTGACAGTTGATCTGATACAGAGAATGCTGCAAGTGACTCTCAGATGGTAGTTATACAGCATGTATACGCTGGACAAGGGGTGATTCATATCCTGGCTGTACCAGATAGGACAGGTTAGGGCAGAACACAGGATTTCATCATAATACTCAGAATGCTAAGTCTAACTATATTGCCCAGTCTCAAACTGCTAGGCTCAAGTGATCCTCCTGCTTCAACCTCATAAGCAGCTAGGACTATAGATAAGCCCAGCCTGGTGAACAATTCTAAACTTATGAATTGTTTATTTCTGAAATTTCCCACTTTCTATTTTCACACCAAAGTTATTGTTGGGACTTAGAACTGTGGAAAGTGAAACTGCTGGTAATAGAGGACTACTGTATCACAGTAACTCCTCTGACAGAGTACCAACACCTAATGTAAACAGATACGCTCTTACTCATCACATAAGTAAATCCATGTGTTATACTCTCAATACCACTAGGAGATACTAGTTATAAAACCCTGGGAAAAAAATGAGATTTTATTGCACTTCACTCAAAATCCATATCTAATTCTAGGAGACATAAATAAATAAATGGCTAAAAATAAAAAAAATTATATCTTGCCATTCACATCTTCAAAATGTGAGATTAGAACCTGATAAAGGTGTTGAGAATGAACAGCACATAGGAAGGAGCAGGCTTACTTCAGTGTCCTATGCAGGAGCCAGCTTTCGTGCTTATAGTGAAGCTTCTCTAAATATTCAAGAGGGATGCCTTGCTCTTCAGTTCTTCCTCGTGAATGTATCCTATTCAAGCATTTCTAAAGTAGGAAAAATAAAAACACAGGAAACAATTATTTGCCGTTTGCTTGTTTGCTGCCATCAAAAGTTTCTAGTGTCTTTAGTTAAGCTAGCCAAAATATATTTCATTCCTTCCAAAATAATGAAGTAGTTTATTTTCCCCTCCAACTGCTTTTTCTGTAATTTGGTGGCTAAGCAAAATTTGGTGGCTTCTAAAAGAAGTCAAAATAACTTAAGTTTTCAGTATCCACACATAAAACATACTAACTGACGCAGGTTTGGTAGAAAGACAAAGAAAGTTCATAAAATATCTACTTAAAATTTTTATAGGACAGCTAACAGGTGTGTTAATCTTTGTTGCTAACCAAACTTGACTGTAAAATGTCTGTGTTCCATTAATGTAAAACCACTAAAGGCTGTGGCTCCTAATATGGTGAAAGCTCTACACCATCATGACCATAAAGAACTTTGGGGGCAGGGATTTAGCTCAGTGGTTCCGGTGTCTGCCTTGCAAACGCAAGGTCCCAAGTTCAAACCTCAGCACCAAAAGAAAAAAAAATAACTTTGGGATGTTTTATACTATCCTGACCTTGTATTATTGTGACTTTTAAGCACTACAATACAGCTAGCAGGGTAACCAAGGAACTGAATTTTAAAATTTTATCTGATTTTAATAACTGTAAATTAAATAGGCACATTGGACAAGTGGCTCTAGATCATTTCCCTCAGAAAAGAACATATACAAATTTATGCACAATTTGTAGGAGTTCATAGACTCTTAAAACTTTATTCATGCATCCAAAGATATAAGAACCTCCAAGTAGAGAAGTGGTTGGCTAGCACACAGAGCCATGAATGGAAGAAAGAGGAAGAAGAACTTGCAAATAAATAACATGCATTATTTATATATCACAGCGTATAAGCTGTGCTTCAATGTCCACATCATGAGATCAAAACATACTGTTTAATTTTTTTTAAGTTTATTACAGCAAAAGACTCACTGCCATTAATGTCCCTTAAAATACCTCCCCTCACTTCAAACACAACTATCATCCTAGTGTTTTCTAAAGCAGCTCTGGAGTCCTCTTTCATGTCTTGAGTTGCACTGCCATAGCTGTCTTGAATTGTTCAAAACTTTTCCCTTTCACAGTCTTTTTTGACTTTGAGGAAGAGCCAGAAGTCACCAGTACCAGATCCAGTGAATAAGGAGGATGAGAAGACACACCATCCTGTTTTTAGGAGCTCCCATTCCATTAGATGGCACTTGGCAACAGCAGTCACCATATTGTTTATCACCTCATCGAGGTATTCACAAAACGGGACTCCAGAACTCCTTCAGAAAGTAGCAAGGATGATGGGATAAATGTCTGCAAAGTGAGGGAGAGTACTTTGTAAGGGATTTAATGTGTCTTTTACTGTACTAATTTTTAAAAATGTAAACATTCACCCTTATATTCTGAGAAAATTTATATTCTCATTTCAATAATTAATCATCTAATCAAAAAATATATAAAAAACAATACTGATGAAATAAAATAGTAGTTTTGTGTGAGTTTATAAGGTATTGACTAAATATTTCCAACAGAATGAAATCATTAGTGCTCTTTATGTTCTTTTGCAACATCTGTAGTTACTATTTATGTAATTAAAAATAATTCTTTTCAAAAATAAAAATGAACCTCCAAATTATTATAACTGCTAAATTCTGGCTTACTTGACATGAAAAATTGAACAAAATCATCCTAGTTTCTTTGCAAATTTAGTTTCAATAGTAACACAGTATTCTAACAGATTTTGGGCTAAAAGTTACGACATTTACATTCATCAGAGCCTACCTTGTGACTTACCAAAGAAACAGAAATAAAAAATCAGAGAAACAATGTCAATGCAAGCATCAAAATCAGAACCTTCCTATTAAATGCAAGATTTTACTATTCAGATTAGTCTTATAAAAGGAATCCACTTGATCTTCCCAGATTCATTACATAATATAATATATAGTTATTGTTACAACCCATCACTGAAAGGGAACTTCCCTGAACCTATCTGTGTCTGTCTATCTATCTCTCTCTCTCTTTGTAGTGGGGATTGAGCCCAGGGCCTTTGCACTAAGACACATCTCCAGTACCCACCTACACACACTTTATTTTGAGACAGGGTCTCACTAAGTCAGTTTCCCAGGCTAGGCTTGCAATCCTCCTGCCTCAGCCTCACAAAGTGTCGAGATTATAGGTGTGCACCACCAAGTTGAGGTTCTAAGTCTCTTCGTTACTGTAGCTGCCACTATCCCCTTGTAACAAGTTACAAACAACCTTTTATAGTTGCTTTTATGCTTTCTGGAAATGAATATTCGCCAGCTTTGCCATTCATTTAGCAAATGTTTACCAAGTTTCTACTGTGCATCCAGACTTTGTTGTAAGTACTGCAAATTCAACAATAATCAAAATATCCAAGTCCTGCATCATGAAACCTATGCTTTAGAAATTGCTTAAGAATGTTCCTTAGTCTAGCTATGACACAATGAGAGCCTAGAAAAGTCAGGAAGAAATAAAAATGAAAAATAAAACAGACCTGAGGAAGAACATGGAAGGGCCTACAGGAGCAACTTGCCAATCTGGGCTTCTAGTTTGCTGAGAAAGTACAATACTTCTACATTCAGAGTTGTGGGTCTAGCAGCATGGAGGTGAAGGTGGTTTCAAAGAGTTCTAAATATTACTTTAATTTTTCAAAGGAGCAAACAAATCTTTACAGGGCCTCACCTCTGGAGCAGCTCGAAGATAAATGATTCCGTCCAGTTCAAGACTTTGGCCAAACTGGTTATTCATCCAGTCATGCCAGTCTTGATATATTGTCCACTCTGTCTCGTTCATGCAGTCAGATTCATACAAATTAGATGCAAAAATGTACCTGGAAAAGAGTCTTCATTAACACACACACCATTCCAGCCCAGAGGAAGGGGCTTCCGGGCCACCATTCCACAGCTCCCAGCCCAGGGGAAGGGGGTTCCGGGCCACTGTTCCACCAATCCCAGCGCAGAGGAGATGGGCTGGGCAGGTGCCAAAAGCAGCCCCCCCCACACCAATGAAATGAGAAAACACATAAACAAGTCTCAAAACCAGACATTCAGATCACCTACAGCAACCCCAAAGGAAAACAAGATGGAACACTCTGATACTCAACCACCTGGACTCCCTGAACTAGCAACAAAAGAAGATCTGGAAAAAATGAAATCAAAAAAATTTCTCAGATAACAGCAGAGATTGTGCCCATAGTGCAAGACATGAATAATAAATCTAGAGAAGACACAGATAAAAAAATAGAGACACTGAGGAACATGATGGAATCCCAACACAGGAAACAAATGGAATCTATAAAACAGATGCAAACAGATTTCCAGGAGATTAAAAACTCAATTGAAAGGCTACACAGCAGAACGAGCCAATGTGAGGACACAATTTCAGATATAGAAGATAAGATTGCAATTAGTGACCAGGAAAAGAAAAACTTCTTCAAAATTGTAAGGGAACACGAGAAATCAATCCAGCAGCTGCTAGGCGATGCAAAGAAGAATAACATAAGACTGATTGGAGTCAA
>NW_004624890.1:2344309-2355172 GCF_000247695.1 Heterocephalus glaber | reverse complement strand
TATGTAAAGGTGCAAATTTCCAATGATGAATGTCATTATATTGTATACCTAAATTGTACCAATAAAATAAAATTTTTAAAAAAATACACACATCACTCCAGGGGCGGGGGAATCTACTAACTGAACACGAACATTCTCCTAAACCCCACGTCAGACAGTCCCTCAGACAGCAGAAAACACGAGAGCCTCTCCACCTACAGGAAGAACATTCTTGGCTGGCAGCTCTCAGACTGTGAAGACTCCTGAAGTGCTCAGATGCCTCCTGAGGTTCTGGAAAGCCAGATTACTTCATATACTACTATATTTCAAGCATAAAAAAAGACTGAATATGGGAACATAAACCCAGCTTTCCTTTATTAAGTCAGGCATTAAAGAGATCTGCAAACATGTACAGTAATGCTACTTGTCTCACGACCCTTTGTTTTGAAAAACATAACTTTTTGTCAAAAGTAGATTATCTATGTTAACATGAATTTTGTTTTCTTTAAAACAGGGTCTCCCTAAGTAGTTCAGGTTGGCCTTAAACTCACTATGTACCTAGGCTGTCCAAAGCCCAGTCTCAAACCCACAAGCCTGCAGCCTCAACCTTCCAAGTGCTGAGGTTACAGGTGTGTACCAGCAGGTCCAGCTTCCATGCTAATTTCTACCAACATAAATATCAGCAAGATAAAAAGTGCTTTGAACACAATAATTTAAGAATGGAAAGGGGTCCTGAAACCAAAAATCTGAGAAGCCCTACTCTGAACTCCACTGGAGGTCAAAAGAATCCTGGCATATCCACAGCAATTCTAAGACCCCCCCCCAAGAAATGTTTATCCCCTTGCTCCAGGCAACAGTTTAGGGTACATATCCAGATTTAACCAGAGCAGATGAGAATTTTAAAAGGGTTGGAGAAGGAAAAAATTTTCTGCAAATTTTAATTAAACAATCATCTTACTCTTCTTTAGTTTCCATGGAAGCTAGAGGTTATAAATGCTAGAACTTCCCAATGCCATTAGTATAGAATGCTGAATGTATTAAATGTAATTTCCTATCTTAAGTCCCCAACTCCTCCTCTAAAACTATTTGTGGTTCCCAGGAAACAAGAAAAAAGGAAAGAAAGGAGGAAAAGAAAAAAGATGTCCAGTTCTAAACCAAAACCCCAAACAGCCAAATATAAGCCATTTATACATACCTGTCACTATACACAGATCGCTCAAAAAATAACACAGGTTTCTCTGCATCTTTGAGCTTGCCATTGACAGAGGAGAGCTGAGCACGTATTCGACTGAGACAAGCATAGGATTGGAAGGTAAAAGACCATCGTTCAGGTTTTGCATACATCATCTGAAGAACATTCCCACCACTTTTCTGAGAGGTTGTCAGTTCCTACATTGAATTTTCAAAAGGAAACAAGAAGCAAGTTAATGATCAATAGTTACTTTAACTTTCTAAAGGTTCAAAACCAGAAGTTACACAAATGCATCATGGTTAGTAAAACCAAGATGATTAAATTCCCTTTCCTCATTCTCTTTCCCAGTGTATTTTTCAGGTTACCTGAGATTGAACAAATCTTTAGCTTTTTCTCGCAAGAGGTCACAGATGACCCACGGAAAAAATTATTTGGTCAAAATAAGACTTTTTACAAGTTTTATTAGTAGACAGGCATGGTGATGCACTCCTATAATTCCAGCACTCAGGAAGCTAAGACAGGAGGACTGCCACAAGTTCAAGGCTAGCGTGGGCTACACAGTGAATTCAAAGCCAGCCTGAACGATATACTGAGACCTTGTCTCAAAAAACAACAACAAAAATTTTCAATTAGTTGTCAATATTTAAAAGCTAAATAAAAATAACTGGATTTATATATTCTTTTAAAAATAGAAAAATCAAGCAATATGGTGCTTGCATTTACTCATGGAAAAACTGGCTAGTCAAGTGAGGTGTATGCTCCCATTTTTCAGTCTCTGCCATTCCCTACTGATTCTTTAACAGATCCTCAGAGAGGCCAATGAGGGGGCCACATCCCGATGAACAAATGATAAGTTAAAAATAAGCTTGAAATGAATTGATGGCACAGAATCTATCACACATCATGGCTCACTTAGCAACACAGGGCAGGAGGGCAGGTGCTCACCCTCACAATCCTGTGGCTGGTGTGGCTCACTGCTGGCACCTAGCACCATAAGCAAGTATCACACTACATTCTGCTCTCTGGGAAAAGATAAAAAGTAAAGAATCGAAGTAGTTTCCACTGCATGTACATCACTTCTGCACCATCAGAAAGTCAGAAATATCATAAATGAAGCCATTATCCGTCAGGGTAAGTGGGGCCTCTCTGTATTCAGTTAGCGCCCAGACCTTTTAAGCACTCAAGTTTATACTCCAATCTTCTGATGTGACAGAACAGATCCCCCTCAAAATTTTATAAAGTAGTAATCGTACTGTTAGAACTAGTATTGTGTATAACTAATATTTAATAAAAATAATTACACATTAAAAATCATTTTCCTGGGGCTAGGGATTTAGCTCAGTGGTGCTGCCACCTGCCTTGCAAGCGCAAGGTCCTGAGTTTGATCCCCGCTACCAAAAAAATAAAAAAATAAATGATGTTTGGGAAAACTGGTATCTACATGCAGAAGATTAATCTAGACCATCTCACCATTACTAAATTAAAACCAAAATGGATCAAGATCTAAAAATGAAAATAGAAACAATTTGCTAAAAGATAAAACAGGTAAAACTATTTGCAGGCATGGTGGCTGACACCTATAATACCAGTACTTGGGAGGCTGAGGCAGGAGGATTGCTGCGAGTTCAAGGCTAGCCTAGGCTACAATATGAGCTCAAGGCCAGCCTGAAAGTACACAGTGTGAGCCTGTCTCAAAAAAAAAAAAAAGATAAAGCTCTTTAAGACAGGCATAGGCAAGAACTTTCTGAACAGAACCCCAATGGCACAAGAAATAGTACCAACAATCAACAAAAGAGATAATGTCAAATTAAAAAGCTTCTGCACAGCAAAAGAAATAACCAACAGTGAAGAGACAGCCTACAGAATGGAAAAAAAAGTGTTTCCAGCTACTCCTCAGACAAAGGACTAATATCTAGAATATATAAAGAATTTAAAAAACTTAGGCCCTCCCCCAAAATAAAAGACCCAATCAAAAGTGGGCAATTAAAATGAATTGACATTTCTCAGAAGTATAAACGGCCAATAAAGATGTGAAAAGATATTCAACATCTCTGGCCATTCAAGAAACACATACTAAAACAACACTAAAATTCCACCTTACTCCAGAAAGAATGGCTATCATCAAGAAATCAAATAATGGGCCAGGGATTTAGCTCAGTGGTTCCGCCACTTGCCTCACAAGTGCAAGGACCAGAGTTCGATCCTTGATACCAAAAAAAAAAAAAAAATCAAATAATAACAAATGAATCAAATAATAACAAATGGTAGCAAGGCTGTGGAGAAAAGGGAACCCTTCTACACTGTTGGTGGGAATGTAAACTAGTAAAACCACTATGGAAATCAGTGTGGAGATTCCTCAAAATACTAAAAGTAAAAATTCCATCTGACCCAGCAATTCCCCTTCTCGGTACCTTCCCAAAAGAGTTAAAATCATATTACAATGAAGTATACATATTTGTGTTTATAGAACAACTCATAATAGCTAAATCTTGGAAGCAGTCTGTATGTCCATGAGCAGATAAATGGATAAAGAAAATGTGGTATTTATACACGATGAAGTACTACTCTGCCATAAAGCAGGATAAAACTGAGTCATCTGTTAAGACAACGGATGCACTTTAAGACCACTTAGTTAAGTGAAATAAATCAAACAGCTTAAATATCATATGGTTTCTCTTACATGGGAAATCCAAACCATAAGTAAGTTAAAAAGAAAAATAGAAGATAGATAATAAGAAAGAGAGAAAGAGAGCTTTTGTAAAAGGGAAGGGAACTAAGAGATAGAGGGAGGGAGGAAGGAGAGGGGATGAAAATAGAATTAAGACGTGTTATTCACATGTATCAACTTCCCATGATGAATGTACTCATTACATACTGTAAACAAGTGCTAACAAAAATAGAAAATTTTTAAATGAAGTTATTTTTATTAGAAAAGAACTTTTTTTTTTGGTGCCAGGGATTGAACTCAGGACCTTGTGCTTGTGAAGCAGGTGGTAGAACCACTGAGCTAAATCCCTTACCCTTAGAAAAGAACATTATTGTCTTGGTTACTTTTTCTTGTTGCTGAAACAAAATACCCAATACCCAAAGTTAAAGGAGGAAAGGTTTATTTTGGCTCACAGTCTGTAAAGGTTTCAGTCCATAACTGGCTGGCTCCAAGGCATGGCAGAGGGGCATTTCAGAGGAGAATCAGTTCATGGTGGGAAAAGGCAGAAGGCAGAAGGCCCCAAGCCACAAGCAACCAACTATAAGTAACTAGCAGCAAGCCTTTTTCTGTTCCTTATATCCAGGCTACCTTTCCTTAGGGCAGGTAGCACTCACACCCTTAATCCTAGCATTCTTAATCCTAGCATTGCACCATGAATCAATCACACACTCTAGATCCAGCCACCCCTGAAAAGCCTACCAATGACCACATGAGGCTTTTAGGGGCCATCTAAACACAAACCATAACAATTATGTATTTTGTTTTCCTATTCTACTAAGCACTGAATTTTAAAATCAATCTAAAGACAAGTTTTTGTATATGAAAAAAAGCGAACATAATCGCACAAGCCTCTGTTCTACATATAAAAATGTCAGGTATGCACATTTAAGCTGCTCTTTGATCTTATGCTATTTATTTTCAGTTTTGACATACCCTGTAGTTTTTCCATCTCTTCTTTTGGTGTCCAGTATTAAGTCCCTTCCTTGCCAGCTACTTCTAATCAGAAAATTAAGTTCACTAGACATCTGTGTGGAAGTATCTTGTGATTAAACTACACTAACTTTAACGAAATGCTTTGCAACCTCCATTTTGGCCAAACAACCTGTATCCTACCTTATTTCTCAGCTATTTGCGTGTCCTTTACCCAGCACTTTCAAATCCTGCAAGTATTGCCTCCTCAAAGGAAGAGTTAAATCAGTTTGATAAGCACATTTTCCCCATGTTCCCCAGCCTCCCTTGTAACTAACTGTGGCCTTCTAATTAACTGAGCCATACTGAGTTTTCGCTGATGGCAGTGGAGCAGTATAGCACTTTCACGGCTGACGCACACAAACCCCTCAAGTATGATTATTTCATCTTTTTTGACCAGATAGAAGCAAAAGGACACCAGAGCCCTAGAGCAGCAGCTATCAACTTCAGTTCTAGATCAGAGGTCCTCAATGTACAGTCACCCTAACAACTGGGTGTGGTGGCACAAGGCTATGACCCCAGCAGTCAGGGAGGCTGAGGAAGAAGAATCAAGTTCAAGGCCCGCCTGGGCAACTTAGTAACTTAGCAAGACTTTTCTCAAAGAAAATTTTAAAAAATTAAAAAGGGAAGGGGATGTAGTTCAGTACAAAAGGCCTGGTCCGGTCCCCAGCACCAAACACACACACACACACACACACACACACACACACACACACACAAGCAGACCTATTAAATTTTCAGGCTACCTCAGACCTATTAAGTCAGAAGTAGATAGGGTGCAAACCTGTGGTTTCCCAAGTCTTCCTGGGGATCCTAATGCCATGAACACGTAAAGCAATGGCCAAAAGTGAGAAGGGGGTAGGTCCTGAAGCCCTGCACTATACATGATCCAACAAACTTGTACTGTTCTCTGACTGAAAAACAAACTTTTAGCATCTTGAAACACAGATTTATAGTTTATTATAACAATAAGTGCTACCTTAAATCCACCTGTTCAATACATTCAATAAAATCCATCAGGACTGAATTTGGTTCAACTTGTTTCATTTGAAAGTACAGGTAATATGTCCCTTATCCACGACACATGGGACTCGAATATCTCATGTGCTAGGATGTTTTTGGACATTATGTCTTGGGGATCAGAACAAAGTATAAACACAAAACTCACTTGTTGCATATACATCCTTATACACACATAACCCACGTGTTACACATGTAACCCATTGGCTTATGTAGTGAACAGAAGTTTGAAACTTTTTGTGAAGCCAGAATAATTCAACAATCAAAAAGATGATGAAAACATTTTTTATTTTTTTGAGACAGGTCTTGCAATAGATAGATAGATAGATAGACAGACAGACAGACAGAGTTCAGGCTGGCCTTGAACTCACTATGTAGCCCATGCTGGCCTCAAACTCATGCCAATCCTCTTGGCTCAGCCTCCTAAGTACTGGGATTACAGGCATGTGCCACCACATCCAGTGAAAACAATTTATTTGATAATAAAGAATACTAGATTCAATTCCTCAGTTATATATTCAAAATACCGCTTTACTATGTTATTAACTGTAACTATGTATTTTTTCTTTTGGCAAGGAGTTGAGACAGGGTCTCTCTGTGTAGCCCAGGCGTCCTCAAACCTGTGGTGACCCTCCTGGCTCAGCCTCCTGAGTGCTGGGATTCCAGGTGTGCGCCACCATGCCCAGCTCATAACTGTAACTATATATATTTTCTTTTCCAATGTTAATTTTCACTTTAAAAATCTGAGTTCTTTATCTCTTTACATCCACTCAAATAAGGACCTTTTAAATTTTAAATAAGTATATTTTTAAAACCATAGGATATTTTGCTAAGTGACATATAAGTGACACACAAGGACAAATATTATCATTCCACTTCTGTGAGGTATCTAAAATCATCAGACTCATAGCAAGTAGAACAGTGGTTACCAAGGGCTGAGAAAAGGGGACAGAGAGAGTGGTTGAATTGGAATAGAGTTTTAGTTTTGAAAGATGAAAAGGTTCTGGAGATCTGTTTCACAACAATGTAAATATACTTAACATTAAATTGTACACTTAAAAATGGTTACAATGAGGGCCAGGGTTTTAGCTCTGGTTTCGCTGCCTATTGCACAAGTGCAAGGACCCAAGTTCGATCCCCGGTAACAAAAAAAAAAAAAAATGGTTAGAATGGTAAAATTTTATGTTAATAACAAAAAATTAATAAAAGCCATGCCTCATGTCTATAATCTCAGCACTTGGGAAGCTGAGGCAGGAGGATTGCCTTGAGTTTGAAGTCAGCGTAGGCTACATAGTAAGTTCAAAGGCAGCCTGAACTACACAGTGAGACCTTGTCTCAAAAAGAAAAAAAAAATAATAATAATAATAAACACGGGCCGGGGATTTAGCTCAGTGGTTCTGCCACCTGCCTCGCAAGCACAAGGTCCCGAGTTCGAGCCCCAGTACCAAAAAAGAAAAAAAATAATAATAAACATCATATACCTTCTTTTAGTTGAATTTCTCAATAAATGTAATCTGTCTTAACAAGACAATTTCAGTCTATTAAAAGAACTCAGAGGTTCAATCCTGACTTATGACCTCATTATAAAAATAATAATCAGCTAATTCTAAAACTACATTAATTAAAACTTAAGCAAAAATCTATAATAGAATTTTATACATCTGATACTTCTGGAGAGCAGTTTAATGACATTTTTTTCCCTAAGATCTATACCATTTGGTCCAATTAACTCAACTTTTAGAAACTTCCATTTGGCTCTAAATCATATCCATTGTCACTTCCTGGTAGAGTATTTTGCCATCTTACAGGAATCATAGATTATTGGTAAAATAAGTGAAAAATATAAATATCAAGATACAAAAATAAAAGAAAAAATATGTCATTGTTTCATAGACAAGTATATTCACAACTTCTTTCTCAGTTACTAATTTTGTAGTGTCTTCTTGGTGATAAATAACACACATGCTAAGGACTCAGCCACCCAATAATGTATGCATATTTCAAACATCATGTTGTATACTATATGTTTCTTCAACTTAAATTTTTTAACATTTAAAAACTTAAACAATACTTCAGAATTAATAGCAGTGATCCTCCTGAACAATTTAGCTCAGGTGGGGCTGGAGATTTAGCTCAGTGGCACCACGCCTGCCTTGCAAGCACAAGGTCCTGAGTTCAATCCCCAGTACCAAAAAAAAAAGAATTTAGCTCAGCAAAGAAAAAAGGACAGAAAGATCTCCCTTAACAGTCAGGTATCTCAAAAATAAGCTAAAAGGAAGCAATTATATGAAAGCTTTAGACCTAAGTGACAAAAATCACCAAATAAAGGACATTCTTATTAGTTTTTTTAAATGTTTTAATACAAAAATTGATAATCATCTAAGTGGTAGGTTTTAAATATCTTCTTTACCAGAGGAGAGGAAAGGAAAAAAGAAACTATATAATCTTTTAAATACCTTGCCTGTTGTTATTTTACCAAAATTAGTGGTAGCCTATCAAGAGGATAGCAGTATTTCAGACATTACTGGGGGGGGGGGGGCAGGGCCAGGGATTTAGCTCAGTGGTTCTGCTGCCTGCCTCCCAAGCGCAAGGTCCTGAGTTCAATCCCTGGTACCAAAAAAAGAAAAAGAAAAAGAAAAGAAACAGGCAAAACAAAAGAAAACAAGCTAAGCTTGCGGTACATATTTAGTTGAGGAAAGAGTGAGAGGTACCAATAAACCAAATCTTCCAGCTCTACCCCCACGAAGTACAATCAAATAGATGACATCTAATGTAGGAATGGCCAGGGTCACTGTTCACAGGGTTCTAAGAAAGCTGGGATTTGGACAGTATATAATTCACATTGTAATTCCAAGGCATAGATCAGGGTGGGTTTGAGGAAGAAGGCTTCAGGGTGAAGAAGAACCCACTTCTTGAGTTTATAATAGAGTCCAGAAAAAAGAAAACATCTTAAGATATAGGGCAGCTAGCCAGCTGCCCACCCCCTCACATTCTATAACTTATCCCTGAAAACACTGCTCCCATAATGTATGAAAGTCCGCCAGCAAGGACAGGAAGACCAGCAGTGTAACAGCCCTCTATACACTCAAAAGATAAAAGCTACCCTCCAAGAATTTGTATCAGAATGCAATAAAGATAATCACACTATGACATCACCAAGACAAGACCGGAATGCAATGAACTGATGAGAGAATATGCTGTGGTATGCTAGTTATAAAGAAAAGCCAGTTTGAAACTCTGATTCTAGTACATGAAAAAAATGTCCCAGCACACTGGCATGAGTACAAAGCCATAAGGTTTAAAATGAAGACAGATATATCAAATGTGTCATTGCCTAACAACATGAGTCATTAACATAATCTAACTCTCTGCACTCTGACTCCAAGTTCAACAAAGCTTACAATATATCTTCCCAAATGTATTAATACAAACAATCCTTTTCACCCTCTCCTCTGACAACATAACTAAAGGGCTCAATACTGATGAGGGAAGTAGTTGACTAGGGCAATGATTTTTAATTAGGAGGCATCTCACAAATTTGAATCTGGTTGAAGGAGACATGACTGGAGAAAGATAAGCAGAAATTCCTATAATAATGACAATGTTCATTTCTTGACCTGGGTAATTGGTATAAAGATATTAGCTTTAAAACTGTCCCTCTGCCAAGTAAGGTGGCTCATGCCTATAGTCTCACCACTTTGGAGCCTGAGGAAGGAGAACTGCCTCAAGTTCAAGGTCAGCAGGGCTACGTAGTGAGTTCAAACAGCCTAAACTACTTAGTGAGACCCTGTCTCAAAAAAGCAAAAAGCAACAAAATTGTTCTTCAAACTATATAGATTTCATATACACTTTTCCACAGCTATTATCACAGCAATTAAAAATGCTGAATGAAATAAAAAACAAATATATTCACCCACCTTAAAATTCTAAAGCTAACCCTGCCTTTCCCTAAAGAGCAGAAATATAAATTTCTTTTTTTCTCCTTAAATTCTTTTATTGGTACATTTTAGGAATACAATACGTTTACATTTATCATTGGGTGCTTGTACCTCTACACGATGTATCTTGGTTCTTATTTTTTCCCCCATTACCTGTGCGCCCTTCACACCCTCCACCCTTCCCTATTTACACAGATCAATTTCTTAAGAAAATGTGGTCATGTAGGGAGAAAGTTCTGTTAAAATTTAGTTCTAGATCATCTAAAGATTGGAGTATATATACTTAATTGGGCCCCACCAGACCTAAATTTAACTATATTTGGCAAACAGAAGCATGTCAGAAAATACGTTCACTTATTCAAAATAATATCTCCTATCTTGCTTTCTCCACCAGCTTTCCACCAGCCACCAGGACAGGGTGAGGAGGACCTCCCCTCCCTCCACCCACCACACAGGCCCACCAGCTGATGGCTGGGCCTGGCAGGCACCTCCAACAATACTCCCCCCCACCCCAGGCCTTTTGGCTGTGCAGCTACTTGGTTACACACTGCAGAGGCACAGGGGGACAAAAGCCATTGTCCTGAGCTCCAGAAGTGAACAACAGAGAAGAGTGCCTGTCTCAGGCTCCCTGATGAAAACAAGCCCGCTGGAAAAGTGAAGGGCATTTCTGCAATAAAGGCACACCAGACCACCGTGATTGGTAAATTGGAGGGATTATCAGCTCCCAACGGAAACTGAACTTTCTTCAGGGGAAAAGCAGCTGAAACATGCAGTAGAAAATTGCAGAGTGCAACCCTGCAGGAGGACAGGGAGCTCAACTGGGGACTTGCAACCAGAAATCTGCCCAATCTCACGGGTCTGGGACTAGCTTACTGAGACTCATTGACTTATAACTGCACACTGCTGCCCACGTTGTCTACTGTTACAGGAGAGATACACCTTGAAGGAGGTCCTTTATTTTTTAAAGGTGATAGATTAATAACTACCACAAATTGTCATTCTTTAAGAGGTATTTGATGCTATGGTGTTGCTGATTGTATGGCTTGGGCTAAGATGTC
>NW_004624890.1:2305370-2338786 GCF_000247695.1 Heterocephalus glaber | reverse complement strand
ATAATAATAATATATCCTGAAAGTCTATGATCTTCCTAGCAACTCCTTCTTGTGTATGTGACTTACCTTCTAAATACTGAAGTACCATATGCAGGAAACCTCATAATAGCTCAAAATAATACTTTTCTTAATCTTGTCTTTCTTGGATTAAACACAGTAACTTTCTAGGACATGTTTTCATTTTTAAAGATTTCTTCTTTCAATTTCAATTCTCATTTTCTCAGAAATAAAAATCTTAGCAATCACATTCTGATACAAACACAATCAAAATTTCTACTATAAAAAATGAAATTTAACTGCTATTCCCTTCCTTTTTCACTTCCAATGCAGTATGCACAAGTTCTGGGAAAATGAAAGTTGGTGCCTGGAATCACAGTCTAGTAAGAATGGCAGTACTATACAGAAAAATGAGAGAAATGCTTTTCCCTAAGACAAAAGGTTAGAAAGATAAACTAATAAAAAAAATTCAGCAACCGGGATAGTGTTTTTTGCTTTGTTTTTCTTGTTTCCTTGTTTTAAAAAAAATGAAAAAAGCCACTCAAGAAATTTAATTGGCAATTTAATTTATAAAAACTTTATTAGTGCTTTTAAAAATCTTTTTAAACTTTACTTATATTTTGCATAAATCTTAAATGCATCTTTACATATATATTCATACACCCAGATGAAAATCCAAACTTAAAGCCAGATATAAGTTTTACTGAAAGAGGGATAAAAGCAAAGCGATTAAATATGATCCAAAAGGTTTTTATTTTATTCACTTAAGTTTTATCTTCATACCTCAAATTCACCTTGAGTGCTCTGAACGTTGCACCATCTGGCAACAGGCTCAGGAACCACCTCCCAGTCCTCGCAGACTTGCTTTAGGATATTCACAAATGTTGACTTTCCCGCAGCTGTTGCAAGAGGAAAGGTAAAATTGAGGAAAGAAACCAGGAAAAGAAAAGCCAGACAGACAGTCATCTACCTTGCAAAAGATAAAGAATAACAAACAATATAAAAACAAGAAAAATAAAACCAAATGTCCAACTTCCTATACTTCTTCCCTTTTTCTTCCTCATCCTCCCCCTCTCAACCCTTTCCCTCCCTCTCTTTTTCTTAATGAAAACTGAAAGAGGTCTCTATCCAAATGGGTGGAGCACATTTGTTTGTTATTATTTTTAGCTTAGCAAAGCCATGGAACAGAGGAATTAAAATCCCGGTGAGATTTTAGGAAACACGTTATGGTAGGAGAAACAATCCTCCTAGGCCTGAGGGAGAACTTCCTGGGAAGCACTTAACTAGCTGAGTGACTTCGGGCAAGTCCCAGAACCTCTCTGACCCTATTTTCTCATAATACCAGGAAGACAGCAGCACTATTCTCAAGGAATGTTATGGCTTGTGTCTTGATATACTCCCAAAGCCTCAGGCAGTCATAGGTGGTGCTTTTTCAGAGTTGACTGGATCGAGGGTGTGTGACACTGGGATTGATACATGGTGCAATGTTAGGCTAAAGGGCACTAGGATTAAGGCTGTGAGTGCTACCTGCCTTAAGTAGCCTGGATAAGACAGAGGGGATAGAAAGAGCTGCGGTTGTCCCTTGTTTTGCTACCTTCTGCTCGCCATGAGCTGTTGACCCTCTGCCACCACCACCCCCTCCTCACCCCCCCACTCCCCCACCTCCCCCTGGAGCCAGCTGATTATGGACTGAAACCTCTATAAACTGTGACTAAATAAACCTTTCCTCCTTTAACTTTGGGCACCAAGTATTTTGTCTCAGCAACCAGAAAAGTAACTATGACAAGGAAAAGTGTGTGAGAATCAGTAAACTATCACTACAATGGCAGGGATTCCAGGCTCTTGCATTTTCAAACACTGCCTCTCTAAT
Source organism: Heterocephalus glaber (assembly GCF_000247695.1). The sequence continues at coordinate 2,336,919 of NW_004624890.1, read as the reverse complement.
GGCTTCATTCTTTTAGTCTACAAACACGATCAGTTCTTTTGTACCTAAGACTAATGAAGAAGTAAACAACTCTAAAATCAATATGAAAACACTTCCAATGCCTACAGTTTTAGGACGAGAAATAATGTGATTATTCGTACTACATGGCACACAGAAACCATGGCGAAGAGAACTTATAACACAACTGCATTTGTATAACTACTGACTGCTCTGGAAACAGTTAAGACAAACTGGAGATGGAATGACACATTAAAAACTTATCAGCCAGGCATGATAGTACACACCTGTAATCCTAGCACTCAGGAGGCTGAGGCTGGGGGATCACTGAGAGTTTAAGGCCAGCCTGGGCTATATAGTAAGTCCGGCCTGAACTACAGAGTGAGGCCCTCTACCAAAAAGCCAACAGAGAAAGACAGAAACAAACAAAGAAAAATTATTTCAGGAGTTGAGAAGATTAAAGATGCTTGGGAGAAAATGGATTTCTTTTTTTTTGTTACTGGGGATCGAACTCTGGTCTTTGAACTCTGGTCTTTGTGCTTGCGAGGCAGGTGGAGGAACCAGAGCTAAATCCCCGGCCCTGGATTTCTAAATATGATACGTTGCCTAACTGGGGTTATCTGTTCACATTTCCCTTTAAGATACTTTGTTTACTAGTTTCTCCTGTTTACATATGGTCTTAACCACTAAAAGGCTGTGAGAAATCATAGCAGTAAACACGCATCCTCAAAGAACCTATACTGCTAAAAGGAAACAGGGATCTTTCCCAGTGGGGCCTTTAAACTGGAGCAATAAAATAGGCTTTCTTTGAGGGAGTCTTCAGCTTTCTTGTATTCTTCGGAACGCTTAAAGCACCTGCTTGCTTTGCCTTCTCAAAAAAGCGACTGTGCTTTGAATGTGCCAAACTGTCTGCTGTAATGCATGAATGGCCAGTACTCACGTTGCAGCCAAAAGAGTAAAAATTCTACCAAAACAGGAAGCGTCAAGAGTAGGTTTCCTGTAGTAGGGAATATACAAAAATAGGAATTCGTGTTCACCTTGCAAAATGACATCCATGGTGCAGCATGCGCCCATGAAGGTTAGGAACAGAAACGTTAGCCAGTTAGACCCAGAGTTTACTTGGATGTGGGTAAGGGGATGAGGAATCCTTGCTATTAAGACCAGCAGAAACCTCTTTTCATGTATTTGAATGCTCACATTACTTGTATTAACAATGATTAAAAACTGGAAATAATCCCAAAGCTGCAAAACTGGGGAATAAATTGTGGCAGATCCATGCAATGGAATACTGTCCATCAATAAAAAGGGGAGCTACAGAAACAGGCACATCCACAACGATGCTACAGGAGATCAACTAGACAAAGGCCCGCGTCTCCGCGCGTCCTAGGGGCGCCGAAGCGCGCAGCGCAAGCGACTCTCACCGGAGCGACCGGATGGGCGGCCGGCCTGTGCCCCCGGCCGCACAGAGCTGCAGCCACAGGGAGGCCGGGAGGCGGCGGGGAGTCCGGGTCGGAGGGTGGCGGGCTCCTTACCGATGTTCCCTTCAATGGAGATCTTCGTGACGCCGCGGGAGCCCTCGGAGCTGGGCGTAGGGGACGGGCACACTCTCTTGGGCGGAGTGGCCATTCTTGTGGTGCGGCGGTCTCTCGCGTCGGCGGCGCGGAGGGCAAGAAGAGCGAGGCGCCGAGCTCGCGCGCTGAACCTGCTCAACACTCCAGGGTCGCTCGGCGCCGCGGCCTGGTTTGACTTTGGCGCGCGGAGGCGGCTGCGATGGGGCGGGCCTGGGCGCGGCCCCGCCCACAGGGCGCGCTTTCTTTACCGCCCCACGCGCTCTCCCGCCGGCTGGCGGCACGGCCGTGCGTGCGTGGCCACGTCAGGTCACGTGGGTTTAAAGGGCGGGAGTTCGACAGTTCCGTAAGCGCAGGCGCGGTGGTCGAGCGAGGAAGTAGGAGAAGGGTATTCTGCTGGCTCGTGGGAAGGAGAGGGCCAAGGATGGGACTAGACTCACAGCTTGAGTCCGTGTGGTGGAGTCGGACGGGGTGGCACTGGGGGCTCAGGAGGGGCAAATTGTCTATCGAAACGAAAGGGCTTGCTACTTTTTACCTTGTAACTATCCTCAGTCCTGAAATGCATCTTAAAACTGTTGCCAAAGAAGGGGAAAATGGTGACTTCATTTTCAAAAATTAAAAGCAAAATATTAAAATGAGCCCATGGGAACTTCCATATATTATACGGTTATTTTATGAATATTACTGGTTGTCCCCGCAGTGATTAGCAGCTGGACCCCTTAAAGGCTCAAATAATTGTCGTCAGGTCTGGCAATGGATTGGGGGAAAATGGGGGGGAAGCTACTAGATGTCATATTCCACACCCAAACTTGGGGGACAACGTATTAAATGAAATTTCAGCAACTAGTGAGCGAAGTAAGGCAAACTTCTGAGAACTTTAATAGGGACAAATCTCACTCTGTATCTTTTGAGTTTTGGAAGTGTGGAGTAAAAATTCCACATGATTCACACAAGTCACTAAAGAAGTGTAACACCCTACCAAAGAAGCCCGGCGAGTGGCACATGACTTTGATCCCACAGGAGGCTGAGGCAGGAAGATCTGTGCGATTTCGAGGCCAGCCTGGGCTACATATGGAGTTGAGGGCAGTCTGAACTACATAACGAGGACCCTCAACCCCCAGAAAAAAAGTTTAAGCCCTGGAAAATCAAAAACTAGTTTTAAATCCCAGCTCTGCCAGTGTCTAGTGAGAACGTGAGTTCCTCTCTTAAAAGTATACTTCAAAAATATAAAGGAAGCCAGGCGCAGTAGTGCACACCTGTAGGAAGATCGCCGTGAGTTCCAGGCCAGCCTGAACTGCATAGCGAGACCCTGTCCCAAAAAACAAAACAAATATAAACGAAGCAAATGAAGGGAATAGAGAACCCAGCTAGCTCTCTTAGCGTTAAATCCAATATGATGTCCCATTTTCCTACAGTCTGATATAGCAAGGAAGAGACTCTAGAAAAGCACTTTTCAAGACACCTTCCACCATAATCCCTTACCTGAAACCTTTATAGGCAGATGTTTTGGAATTCAAAATCTTACCAAAAATTACAGTGCATATGTTGCATATAAGTAGCCACTTACAGAGGTGTTAAATGTACTGATATTTTGCAGTGAAACAGGGTTTTCACTTTAAGTGAGATAGACTTACAGTTCAGTTTGCATTGAATTCAGTTGTTTCCTAACCTCCAGAAAATATTTTCAACTTGGTGTGATGGTGCATGCCTGGAATCCCAGCACTCTAGGAGGATAAGGCAGGAGGATCACAAGTTTGAGCCCCGCCCAGGGAACTTTTGAGACACTGTTTCAAACTTTTAAAAAGGGCTAGGGATGTAGCTGTGTGAAGGACCTAGGTTCAGTCACCAGTACCAAAAAAAAATTTCCCCCCAACTTTGTAGATTTTAGAACTGCAGATAAAAGAGTATTAAGCACCCACCCAGTCAGAGGAGTGTTCCTTGCCAGAAATCTTACTACCCCTTCAGTTTGGGAATTCTTCCCTTGTTCAAACTGTAAGGAAAATAGAGTTGTGTATTGGGGAGGCTGAGGCAGGAGGATAGCTTGAACTCAGGAGTTGCAGGCCAGCAAGACCCCATCTCAAAAAAAGTCTTGTTAATATAGATTTATTATGAAAACTCTAAACCAACCCACTCAGAAAATGAAAACAAAGGCAGAAAAAGTAAAAGGCCTTTAACACTGATTATAGTAATAGACAGATACAGCCTATCATTTGTCCATACCACACCAATACTTCTGTGTAGCATTTAGCAGCGTAAGCGTAGTTATAAATTTCCCCTTGCAACTTTCTTTATTGTCTAGAAAACAAGGATTCAGAAGCCATCATAATAAAACATGAGTGAGAGTCAGGATGCTTCTAACAAATCTGAAATGTGAAAGCAAAATAACATACTAGAAGAGCACAAGAGCCATAGCTTAGCGAAGGAAGATATATTTTGCTGCATGCTTATAAAGGTAAACCGAGCTCATTAGGAAAATGTGATGCTGAATTCATTACTTTGAAACAAAAACAGCCCAGCATGGTAACACATGCCTGTAGAATGTGTTACCCACTTGGGAGGCTGAGGCAGGAGGGTCACCTCAAGTTCAAGGCCAGCCTGCACTACATAATGAGTTCAATACCAACTCTAAACTACATAGTGAGACTGTGTCTCAAAAATCAAAAAAGGAAAAGTATGTACAGTCTTTTGGTAAAATTTCCATTAAGCACGGTTGTTTAAAACTTTAAAAGAATAATCACTTAGACCTTATGTGTTGCCAAAAATGCATCATTCCAAGCACTGTTATATGAAGAATTAAAAATTTACATTCAAGACAATAGAGGTAAGTTAACCTAATTACCAAAATTAATTTTTACTGTACACGAGTATGTATTTCTTTATATACAGCACTTTGTAAATACTGTTAACAAGCAAAATAATGAAGTGATTTTAAATCATGCAGACTGTCCACATCAGCATGGACTGGCATTTCGACTCCCTGTCTTTTCCATAAATACCATTAGTGACTTAAGACGGGAGTGGCCACTACCATCAAAATATAGTTACTCTGAAAAGTCCAAGCACAAGTGCCTCTGAAATACATACTTCTAATAATGCTCTAAATACACATTTCCTTTCAGAATTTAAGTATCAGGGTGATTCTCCAGTATTGTTCATTAGTATTTAATGATAAAGACGAAGTATTAGATATTATCTTAGCTTGAAGGAAATATCCACAAATCATTGTTTTGCCTCATTAACTTCAAGTTCAGGCATTTTAAGGCTTTTTAAACCAAGATCAAATCAATGATGAACAATTTCTAAGCATTAGTTTTCTAGTCTGTAACACAACAATACACTAACATCCAGAGTTGTGAACACTACAGAAAATAATGCTGAAGAGCTCTGAAATGCTCAGCATATCCCATACGACTTCAGTTTCTCATGGAATGGGCTTACTGTGGGACTACCTATTGTAAAATATAAATAACAGCAATGCAGTCAGGATTCATGACCAAACATAACTTTATTGATTTTTTTCTTATAAACATTGTTTCTTCCTTTTAAAAAATCTAGAATTTAAATACTTCCCATCCCAAGTCTGTATACAGTATTTACAACTTTCAAATAAAACATATTACAGATACGATATTCAGATCCCCCTTTAAAATAAAAATGATGACAAACTTTGATCAGTAACTACAATTTATGTAATCTTGGCACAGCTTAAAATAGAGCAACCATGTTGCATTTCATATTTTAGACTATTTCTCCCCTTCCAGCTATGTACTTTTTCTCCTGGTGGTATTGGGGATTGAACCCAGGAATCTTGCGTACAAGACAAGTATTCTACCACTAAGCTACAGCCGCACCCCTTTTTATTTTTTATTTGACAGTGTCTCACTAAATTGTGCAAGCTGGACTCAAACTTAGAATCCTCCTGCCTCGGCCTCCTTAGTACCTATAATTACAGGCAGGCACCACCATATCCAGCTTCCAGCTATTAATCTCTGGGACAGCAGGATCTTTATCTTTGTGCACTCTCTTAAATACCTGCACAATGTAAATGCTGTCCCATGCTACTAACACTTGACAGCAGCATTATGCCTCTTCTTTTCTCTTCAGAAATGATTCCTATTTAAAATGTAAGTGTTCTCATATTTAGTGTATTCTCTCTCAACCTAGATTTCATGACACTGCTTCTAGTGGTGATTTTAAGTAACGAAAGTATAGGAAAAATTCAAATAGAACAAAGTATTTCTTAAAAGGTTAGTGTCCTTACCACCCTGGTTATGCATGTACAAAAATAACAAATACAATTTAGTGGGTGTAAAAAGCTGTTTTCCCATAAACAGTCATTTCTGCAGACCAATTAAAGGAGAAAAGTTCTCTCATGAAAACGCACTGATCTATTCTAAACATGCACAACTAAGTGTTTCAGAAATAAATAAAAACTAAACTTGTGCAAAACTTTAAGAATCATCCATGTATGGTATATGAAAGTTTATTATATCACTAATAAGCTCAGTTTCGGTAACACATTTAAAGAAAGTTATCAACCATAAAAACTGATGTGACAATAAGTACTTCAAAATCACTAACAATGAAAACCTACCATATCAACCTAAATGGTTTATTTCCATGTGTGTGCACGTGTATGTGCACGCACACATTAGTCCCTCAAAGGGAGATGAATAAGAAAACACAGCTGGAAAAGGTCAATGATTTTACTACTGTTCAGAATAGAAATATATGCAAAAAGAGAAACTTGCTTTACAATTATAAAACACAGAGCACCCAAAATTCTAATCTGTATTTTATCTTTTGCAAAAATAAATTAACTTAAAGTGGCAGACTGGGAGGGCATTTTAACACTTTCAGAATGCTTATTATTATGAAATCCTGAAAATTTCAAATCATCTGCAGTCAGAATTTTGTTACATGTTAAACTTTTCCATTAAATCGTGAGACAGCTGTACCTCTATCATCTCAAACACAATTAAGATGATAGCTGGACCAAAGTCATTCTTACAGTAAATCTTAACATTAGGACAAACCTTGAAATTTCAATTATTTTAAGAGGTCCTCAAAGTATAGATCTGTTCATAGGAATTGGTATATTTTTTAAAATCCCAGGTAAGTTTCAAAATAAGAGAACTCTGCAAAATATGCAGACATATTTCCGATTCACAAATAATTTTTGGCCCACATTTTTCTGAAAAACAAATTTTAAAGTTTTAAGTGATATATGAAATAGTTATAAAATTCTCAGTATTTTGTGGTATCTAGGCTTAAAACTGAGCATAATTAGTACATAGAACTTATCCCAATTTGCTTGTGCAACAATCCCCAGTCTTTAAAGTCAAATTGTTCATTTGAGAAAAAGTATGTTTTAAAAAAGGATGGAGGTAAAAGCTTTGTTTCCTTAAAACTATTTTAAATATTGAGTCTATTTTTCCATATTCTCCAACTCAAAACTATCATACAGTAGTCACAGGTAGAATTCAAAAGTTTTCAGGAAAGAGGATTAAAAACTAGAAAACAAGTTCTAGAGAAAAAATTAGGATTTTAAAAAAAAGTTTAACTGTAAGACAGTTAAAAGAAAATTTTTTAAAAAGCCTACACATCCAAATGGTACTGTCCACTCGAAAATAGTGACACCAAGAAACCAATGATGCAAATAATGCTTAAAACATTCTCTTCTACCGATTCAGAGGCTATGACATTCTTTTTAATTTCCCTAGTGGCTTCTCAAAAAACAACCAAGTTACTAGATTGGGTTTGATGATTAAGATAGGTTGTATTAAGCTGCCAAAAAATTTTCTGTGCAACTAAAATGATGAAGTGGTTGTCTTGCATAGTCACAAGCTAATTCTCATAGCATCTCTAAAGGAATTCTAAAAGCATTAAGATTTGCAGGATAGCTGTAATGAGTAGTCCTTCCAAGGGAACTACTCTGAAGATCAACTGATTTGGATGTTAAGGTATGACATACCCATTTTAAAATAAAGTTCTACAACTTAAATACATTCATCTCATAGTCTACCATTTTAGTGGTTATCAAAACCTCTCTCAGAGAGGGTGTAGACAAAGCTATAAAAGAAATCTGTCATTTTCCCATATGCAGGAAAAATGTTAATACATAAAATGGAATCTGAAGATTACATATGTAAAATATAAATACCCACATCATCTCTATTTCCTGGTAAGAGATTTTAGTGCTTCATCTATCCTGATTAGCCATGCAGTAACACAGTATGAAATATATTTTACCCTAACCATATCTTCTACCCCAATACATTTTATGCTGACCATTTAGAATTTACAAACGATTAACAGGGAAAGTAGAGGTAAATTGTGCGATACATTATCCTCCAAAGCCACCAACTAACTAATACGTGCTTAATTGTTTCAGTGTTGGTCTACTGCCATGGTTTTTATAGGAAATGGAAGTCGGCAAATGAAAGCCAGTAGCACCATCTACTGCTGATTTTAAAAATCTCACTCTTTCTGGTATTAATTTTTCTCCACCACCACTAGTCCATCATTTAAAGTAATTTCTCAAACTTCCATCAATTCAACATTTAAGCAAGTTGCTATGAGTGCTAATAATACCTTGTTAAATTACTACTTTACATTTCACGGGATGCTGTAATCAAAAAAGGATGAGAAAACTTCTGCTTTACAACTCTGTATAAAGAAAAGGGGGAAAATAATTTGGTTATAAATTAAAGATCTGAAAAGAATCTAAATAGACATTTATAAGCAAGCTCTGCACTAAAGTCTAGCTTTGATCCTTATTTTGTAAAGGGCATCTTCCTCTTACATGTAGGAACCAACCAAAGCAAAGCAACTTTATTAAGTCAGTTCTTCTCCTCTGCTCTGGTGAGAGTTTCCTTTCTTGCAACAACCTAACACCATGTACGATGCCAGGCATCTCCCTACTCTTTGTTACCACATATAAACACATACATATATACATACATATATATATATATCCATATATGTGTGTGTATGTGTGTATGTATGTATATGTGTATATATATATATCCTTGCTTCTCAATAACTGAATAAATGAATACTCAGAAACAGGCACCTGAGATTCTGGCAAAGTAAAAGCAAATTCCTGTCCACATACAGCGGGAAAGTAAATCCTACTACCAAATATTAATTTGTGGAAATATTTTCCCATTTCTACAGTGTACTACTATATAAGGGTTAAATGAACAAAAACAATTTTCTTATTCTCTCTATATTTGGCTACTGCAATCCTTTTGTTACTAGACTGACAGGAAACCATTTGATATGGAAGACTAGTTGAGGAATTGTGTTTCATTTCCCTTATATAGATAGGACTCAAAAATCATGATATCAAATGTCTGAACCAGCCCACAGTGGTTACTATTATCTATTCTGTGTTCTAAAAGGTTTGTTCTAAGAAAATCAGCTAGCTTTTGTTGCCACGTATAATTAAACATTACTAGTAAACATTTGCTTCTGTTAGGCCCTCCTGTTACTTCTACTGTTGATACTTAGTACATTAACTGCTAGAAATGAAATGGAGAAAAAGGCAGTTCCTAGTGATCCAAATTGTAAAAGTGTTAAACTGTATCACTCACTGCTCTACTTATTGACAAAAACAAACTTACCTTCTTTTCTAGCATTTTTAATCTATTCAGAGCAAGGACTTCTGTTCTACAAGCATGTTTCTAACTGGAGGAATGGTACATATTTCTAACTGAAGAAAGCAAATTTACCAAAAATGATAAAACTAAAACTGGAAATCTGAAAGGGTATTTCTCAAGAACAAAACTGAAGTGAAAAAATTACTATTTATTTTTAAAACTAAGTTTCTGAACTTCTTATTGGTAGTACTAATCCAGTAGGAAGTCCTGGCAACTAAAATTTTAACTACTGAATTAGCATTTGCATTGTTTGATATCAGTGCAAAGAAAAAGATTCATTTCACAATAGAAAAATCAGAAGTCAAAATGCTTCAAACTGGGCCTATAATATGCAAAGAAGGTACTATATATCATTTCAAAATGACAGGAAATACCAGATCCATTCACTGAATGGAAATGCTGAAAAAGTGATCAGTTTTCTCAAACAGTCCTTAAATCCATGCTTAATGTCTTTCCCTAAAATCAATAATGTATTTTTAACTTCTCATGGAAGTTGATTCCTAAAAGAAAGTAACTGATTAAAATCTTAACATCATTCTATTCAAGAGTTTTAAGACAAAACTTTCTAGAACTTAATTCCACATATTTAATTCCATCCCTAACTCCCCATACAAACTAATCCCCTTCCCTAGCCAAAAACACTCTTCTACCCCCTACTCTTCAAAGTAAGTGGTTATTCTGCAGACTTATGGCTCATTTGGAAACTGCTAAGAAGCCTTACAGTTGAGAATCACCTCTGAAGATGGCAATCCTGTACATAACCTGAAGTTTAGTACCCACAGTGCAGTTAACATGCAGAAAGAAGCCAAAATGCAATAGATATTACATTTTAACATCCTCAAGTTTCAATATCACAGATATTAAGAATGGAAAAAGACCTGAATATAGTATTTTAAGCATTTGTTGAATAGAATATATTACTGTCAATATCAAAAATAATTAAGAAATACTAATTTTTTTGTTTTATGCATACCTTTACAAATGTTTCTTCAATGTAGTAAAAGCTGGAGAACACCAATTTAGGTAAACTATGGCTTTTTATCATAGATTATTTTACAGTATGCACCAGTAAGTGCCCTGGATAGTAATCTTAATATTGTTTCAAGCCCTGTTCAGTTTTGTCTGTGCTTTGCATCTCAGAAGTGAGCCTGCCAAGGCACTTAAAAACAAGTCTCTTGGGGACTTCACAATGTGCCAAGATTTATACAACACAGAATCCCATCCATCAGCATTTTCTTCCAGCACACAGTATTATTAAAACTCCTTGGGCCAGGGATTTAGCTCAGTGGTTCTGCTGCCTGCCTCACAAGCGCAAGGTCCCAAGTTCAATCCCTGGTACCAAAAAAAAATCCAAAGTCATGTTTAAAAAAAATACTGTAAGCCACTAAGACAAAAACTTACTCCTTTCAAATGGAGAGAATGGTTCTTGGCTTCCTCTACCAATAGAGTATGTTTTAAGATATTCAGAACAAAGAAAAGAGAACCCAACAAGCCACCCAGACCCAAGACAAAATCCAGATAAAATATGACAAACACCCCAAACACACTCCACACAGCTTCATTTGAGGAACAGTTTGCATAGCTCTGCATGCTTTTATCTATCCTTTGAGGTGAGCTTTTCAATCAGTTCTTGGAGTGGTGCAAGTTCCCTTCTATCAATAAGGTTGAACTCCTATGCAGAAAAAAGACAAAAATATTATTTGCCTCTCATTCCACAGCAGATTACAATTGACATCTGTTGAAGATTAGCTTTTGAAATAAAAGATTTGAAAAAAATTTTGAGTATTTGCTCTGTGTCCAATGAAATCACTCAACCTCTCCTGATACTATGTTTTTACATCTAATATTAAGTCCTAACAGCAAATAAATACATGACAATATGTTCAACATCACTGGTTATTCGAGAAATGCAAATTAAAACTACGCTGAGATTCCATCTCACTCCAGAAAGAATGGCTGCTATCAAGAAATGAACCAGGCTCAGGATTTAGCTTAGTGGCACCATGCCTGGCAAGTGCAAGGTCCTGAGTTCAATCCCCAGTACCAAAAAATGAAATCAATAACAAATGTTGGAGGGGCTGTGGGGAAAAAGGAACCCTTCCCAACTGCTGGTGGGAGTATAGACTGGTGAAACCACTATGGAAATCAGTGTGGAGATTCCTTAAAAAACTAAAACTAGAGGTTCCATTTGACCCAGATACTCCTCTTCTTGGTATTTTCCTGAAAGAATTAAAAGCATCATACCACAGCAATATATGCACATCCAATGTTTATAGCGGCACACTTTGTAATAGCTAAGCTAAATCTTGGGAACAGCCCAAATTTCCATCAACTGATGAATGGATAAAAAAGCATATGTTTTTTATACAATGTAGTACTACTTTGCCATAAAGAAGGATGTGCTTCAGACATTTATAGCTAAATGGATGGATCTTGAGACCATACTCTTAAGTGAAATAAATCAGACATACATGTTTAAATACCACATTGTTTCTCTGATGTGAGAAACTAAAAGTGAAAATAAGGACTAAAATGTGTAACAGATGTTGGGAGATGGGAAGAAAATGTTCAAATGGGAATAGGAACAAGGAGGGAGGAGGCAGAAGGAGGGGGCAAGAAAAAAAGTGAAAATAGAAGGAAAAAAATGGAAACTAAGCTTTTGTACATAGGGGGGATGAAGATGGAGGGGAGGGGGGGAAAGACACGGATATACCATGTGCAGGTGCAAATTCCCTATAATAGGTATCATTATGTATGCTTAAAATGCACCAATAAATGTTTTGTTATTTTTTTAAAAAAATATTTAATCCCACCCTCATGACTAAGGACGAAATGTAATCATTGATGTTAACCATGTTATGTAATTCCTGGCACAAAGTAAAATTTAATACATGGGAGTGGCTGCTCATCTTTTTAAATAACCTAGGCACCATTTAAACATTATCAACCAAGTAGGGATTTTAAAAATGTAGTTTATCATGCAAACTTGAGCATTACATGAAGAGTAAAAACTTGATTATAAATAAATATATCTGAGGAGGCAGGGATTTAGCTCATTGGCACCACGCCTGCCTCGCAAGCGCAAGGTCTTGAGTTTGATCCCCGGTACCAAAAATAAATAAATCCATAGGATCTCATAAAATATGGTATGAGAACAACACGAATAAGTAGAATACACAAATGACAAAATCCTGCAAAGAACAAATGAGAACTGCCAGGTTAATTTGTGCTTTGGGGTGATTGTGCTTTGTTTGGGGTACTGGGGATTGAACCCAGGGCCTTCCAATGCTAGACGTATGCTCTATCACTGAACTACAATTGCAGCAATTAATCCGTGCTTCTTCTGAAGTTCCACCTTAGTACCAAAAAAAAAAAAGAAAAAAGTCTCACCCTTGTGACTCTCACCTCCTGATTTAATTCATTTATTACATGTGCCGAACAACTCAATAAGAACAGAGAAGCATTAAGGTGCATTAAATTAGCAGGCTCACTCCTAAGATTTGTGGAGTATGGGCCAAGAACACAAAGGGACACATATCAAGTGACTAAAAGTATTAAATTTACATTAAGCTGATGTTTTAAATAAATCACTCTGTGCTCTTACCTTGACAAAATATACCTTCATAGTGATCAGGAAAACAAATTCAAATTTATAATTCTTCAGATTCCTCGGATTACTACACAGAAAATAGTAACAGAAAGAGACCCCTCAGGAAACCTTCCTGCTCTTTTTTTTTTTTTTGAGTCAGGGTGTCACTAAGTATCCCAGGCTGGCCTCAAACAATCCTCCTGCCTCAACCACCTGAGTGCTGGGATTACAGGCATGTGCCACCATACCTGGCTCTCCCTGCTCTTCTAACACCTAGCTCCATCCTGAACCTCAGAGTGCCTCATGCAAGCAATTATGGACACCCTGGCTGACATATCTGGGTAATATCCACATATCCTTACAAAAAAACCTGTCATCTGGCTACTCTTCAGGCCTATAAGTATACCTATCAGAGATGTGTTCTATCCTCCAAAGAATAAACTCAACGAAAAGCATCATAGACCCTAACGATGCACTTGGGACCTCGGAGGCAGAGAATTCCCGGATCTCAGGTATTCCAGGATACCCTAGAAGAGATCTAGGTAAGTATTTGGTCGGAGCTACAGCTAGAGAAGGACCAGGGCAAGATTTTCTAAGTTACTGGGCCCAGAAAAGGTACCATTCAATCAAAGAGTGATACTATATAACTAATAAATTCACAATTTCCTGAAATGTCGTTATGATCAGATACGGTAAATGCTATGTATCAATCCCCTACTACTTGCTAGGACTTAGAAAACATAGTGCACTCTATGACTATAGAGAGCAAAGTAAAACTAACCCTTGTACAGGGAAAATATACTCTTCTAAACCACTAAAACCCCATCTTTAGCAATCATGTTCTACCCACGCCATAGCACAGATACAAATTCTAGGATGTTTCTTGTGTTCCTGGAAGCCCACAGATGTAGTATTCTTCAAAGCAACAGTTTTGGCAAATTATAACATCTTAAAAAGTGTTTCTATGATGAAAGTGAGATATAAAATATTTGCCTTCAGTGTGAAAAGTATGTATAGAGGGAAAATGGACACTTTTTTTAGTGTAGATGGGAAGTAAAAAAGGCATTTATACACATATGCCCACAGATACACATACACAACATAACTTCAAACTTTGTGTTTCTTCTGGTTACCCACTCTCAACCTCTACACCAAAATAATAGATACATGCATACATATATACACAAACTGGTCAGCTCATCCATTTCCAACACTTTCTCATTTTTGCTTATTATTTCTCTAATTAGAGAATTAGGTAAGAATATTCTCACTAATCTTAGTCTACATGTGTAAAGCCAGTTCTTTGAGGTCTAAACATAACTTGCAAGATCGATCAAAGACTAATGGACCTCTAGAACAGAAATACACTCTGGGTTTTTCTTCCATCATACTTAAAATTACTTAGAATGTGGTTTGAAAAAGGAGAACAAAAGAGGTACAATATTCAAAGTGTCCGGGACAGATACAAATAAATGGAGGGTTAAAGAGCATGGAATTAGTACTGAAGGGCTCATGAGATCAAATTCATCTCCAGATCTACCCAACTACTCAGATTCCTTATCTAGCCCTGCACATGGCCTGGTAACTGAAGCAAACACAAAGCAAGACTTCATAGAGCCATTTTAGACTTGCTTGCCATCAACCTGAGGACTAATGAAACTCAGAATCAAAATGCCAGTCTTTCTCATCCCAGAAAGCATAGGAGATGCAGACAAAATGGCAAGTTCTATCCTGACAGTGTACACAGTCATCACAGAGCTCTGAAGGTAAAGATATACACTGAGCTGTGATGGCGAACCTTTTAGAGACAAGTGCCCAAACTACAACCTAAAACCCACTTACTGCAAGGATCCAACACTACAATTAGTTTTGTTTTTTTTTTTTCGTACCGGGGATCGAACTTGGGACCTTGTGCTTGCTGTGCAGGCCTTGGAACCACTGAGCTAAATCCCCCCTGCCCCCAAATACTGAAGTTTTAGCTTAGAAAACACAACTCACATATTAACATCTTTTGCCTTAAAAACAAGTATCAGGCATGCCATAGGTTCACCACCATTGCACTAAACAGTAAAGGCTTCTTAATCCAACCTACCTGGACAAAAAATATAAAGTGCTTGAAAGATGTATTGAGATGTGCTTCCTCCTGAAGCTGGATCACAGGGTCAAAATGTTGATGATAAATGTGAGCATAAACCCTAAACAGACGTTTGAGTATAGTTTTTGCCACAGACATGAAGTTCTTTGGGAATGGAACACCTGGTAAAGAGATAAACAATGCCCTCTATTAAATAAAAGAACAAAGCACCATGATTTTATTATTGGCATCAAATCGCAACATAAATTGATAAGGCTGAAAAGAAGCGGTATTTATGAATTACTATTTTATATACCTGTGATGCCTTTCAAAAGTTCTCAACATGTAATGAAAATAATTCTGGTTTCTGTGGCGTAACAACTAGTCTTTATCAGAGCCTGCTGTACCCTAACATACTACTACTTTACTAAAATGAAATGTTCTTGCCGTCAAGTCATAATACAAATATGTGCTCAATAGGAATGCACTGTGTTCAGTTCTGTTTAAAATGCTTGTAAGCTATTTCAGACTTTTTCTAAACAAATTATTGCATTACTACTCCAGGTTTATATTGGTCCCCAAGTTAAGTGCAATCTCTGTTCAATTAGGCTATTTTGTGAATCACAGCATTTTTACAGCCTTAAAGAGATATAAAACTAGAAAATATATAATCCCTGTGGAGAAAAAAGGGTCCTTATACATTGTTGTTGGGAATATAGACTGGTAAACCATTTTGGAAAACAGTATGGGGGTCCTAAAGAAATTAAAAACACTGCCTTGTAAGTGCAAGGTCCTGAGTTCAATCCCCGGTACCAAAAAAAAAAAAAAAAAAAAAAAAAAAAAAAAATTACATGATTCTGCAATCGCATTTCTGAGTGGTACATACCCGAAGGAAATTAAAACACCACATCACTAATATCTGCACTCACATGTTCACTGCAGCATTACTGACAATTGCCACAACATGGAAACAATCTAGGTATCCAACAACACATGAATAGATAAGGAGTTGTGAGATACTCACCCACACAGAAATAATATTCATTCAGTGTTACAAAGGCAGAAATCTTGCCTTATATCACAACATGGATGGACTTGGTAAACATTATGCTAAGTATAAGCCAGGCACAAAAGCAAAAATTTTGCACAATCTCACTGACATTGGAGAAAAAAATATTAAATAAAACTGTAGTCATCCCAGTACCAAAAAAACAAGACTGTAGTTATCAGAGGTGGCAGGTGGAATATGAGATATACGTCAAAGGATACAAAGTAGCAAATACTCAGGATGCGCAAGTCTAAAGCTCTAATGCACATGATCACTATATTTAAAATAATGTATAAAATTTTTTAAAATTAAAAAGTCATATTCTTTATTAAACTAGCTAAAAGTTCCAAACTGGCATAACAGCCAAATACTAGTACTGCTAGGTTTCATGTCTTAACTTTGCCCACTGCTCATTTAAAAATATAGGTCACAAGGGAACACAAGACAAACCAAAATGAGAGTATTCTATAAAGTAATGTGCACTTTTCAAAAATATCTTTATGAAAGACCAAAAAAGACTGCAGTACACATATTCCAGAAGACCAAGGGAGATATAATAGGAAAAAAAAAAAATCAAAGATTTTCTTTTGTTATTAAAGGATATTATATCTAAAACCTGAAACAAATGAATAACATCTACAGATTACAGAACAGTATATTGGTGTTAATTTCCTGATTTTGGAAGTTATACTCTGATTTTCTAAGGAAATACATATTAAATTACTTCTGGATAATGAACTAGAAGTAACATTCTCAAATGAGTCAGGAAAATTAATGAATAGTGGAATGGGGGAGGAAAAAGTAAAATAATATAGATGAAGAATCTATAAATCTTTGTAGGACTCTTGCAAATTTTCTGAATGTCTGAAATTGGTTCAAAATGATAAGAGATAAGGTGAGGACAATTATTCAAATCCACTAGTTTATATATACATACATATGTAAGACAAGTCTTGAAAACTAGCTCATTCACTGTAAAAGTTCCAAAAATGGTTAACATATTTTTAAATGTTAAAATACTTCATAACTATATTGTTGTCTTCTCTACCACACCCCTCTTTCAAAAACTGAAATAAAATGTAGTCAAAAAAGTTGTCTTAATAATATTAGAAGAGCAAATTCTTCGCTTTCTTCAGAAAACAGTTGTAATAAGTTTGAGAAGGTAAGAATATATAAACTGTCTAGAAGTGAACAATTTCTACTTGAAAAATCTCCCCTTAAAAATAAATGTAAAAAAGTAAAAGTCAGGCCAGGGACTTAGCTCAGTGGTTCTACCACCTGCCTTGCAAGCACAGGGTTCTGAGTTTGATCCCTGGTACTAAAAAAGAAAAAGTCATTCAAACTTAATAAAAAACCAACCCCTCAAATCTTATTTTCTTTTTGTTTTCAAATTCCTTAAGATTCATTTTCTGGGTCATAAAATCAAAACTTTCTCTTTGCCACAAATATAAAACTATATACAAGCCATATAAACTTGTTCCAAAAGTAAGAATTAAATGGCCCAAGAACCACTGCACTGAAGCCAAGACTGCCCCCAATGCCCTAGAATAACCACGTGGAGGCCAGCTGCCCCCAGGGCACACAATGGGGGGCGTGGGGGGGCGTGGTTATGAACTCCAGAAGATAGAGCAGAAGTAAAAAACACAAAGGGCCTCTCTGAGGCTCCTCAATGGAAATTGAAGCCCACTGGGAAAGTGAAGAAAATCTCTTCAATAAAGGCACACTGGACCACCATGGTTGGTAAGCTGCTGCAATCAGCACCTCCCATAGAAACCCTGACTCACTTACAGGGAACGGCAGCTGGAACCTACAGCAGAACCTTACAGAGTTCAATCCTGCAAGAGGTCAGGGACCTCAACTTGGGCCTTGCAACCAGAAATCAGCCTGAATCTCAGTGGACTAGAGCTGGCTTGCTGAGACTCATCGACTTACGTCTGCACACTGCTGCCCACGTTGTCTACTGCAACAGCAGAGACATACCCTGAATGAGGCCCTTCTATACATATCTATATATAGATCTCTATATATCTTATTTTCTTGTATTTTTCTCTCTCTATCCCTTCTTGTTTTACATTTCTCTCCCTCTTTGTTCCTGTCCTATTTAGGATTGTTTTTCTCTCTCTTTCCTTCTCTCGATTGTCATTATTCTCATAAGAAGGTGAATACATTTTCTAGCTTCCCTATTGCTCTTAGTTTGTTCTGTTCTTGGCTTTGTTTCTTTGCTCTGTCTTTTCCTCTTGTCTTCAACCGTTTCCCAAAATTTGCATAATTTTCCTTTGTCCTCTAGCCTCACTTCTAACATTTTCCTCTCCTTCTATCTCCCTATCCCTCCCTGCCCAACTCCTTCTAAGTCCTCATCCTGAAGGGTAAATTTACAATACTGAAGGGTTTATTTGGGCTTGCTTCGGCAACAACTATACTAAAATTGAAGGGTCTATTTACTACAAACATATTTTGTACTGGTCCTCAATTATAATCTAGTTCATCTGGATAAAGGTAGATTACTAGCTACCACAAATTGTCATTTTCTAGCCTGTGTTTGATGCTATTGTGGATGCTGATTGCATGACTTCGGCTAAGGTGTTGTGATTGATCTAATCAGATGTCCTCCCTGGTATACTGAAAATGAGACTACCTAACAGGCATTAGACACTCAAAGCCTAAAGACCAGCTATACCTTGAAGATATCTCTCAGAAGCAATCATTCCATAAGGGTTATAAATACAAGCAATGAAGATACTCACAATAAGCAATATTGAAGTATAAGCCTAGGTATTAAACCAAAAACAGCACCAAAAACAAAAATAGAAATGAGAAGACACTTAAACAAGGTACAAACCCAAACGTCCAGCTCACCACAGGCAAATTCAGGGGGCAACTAAATGGAAAACTCTGATAACCAAGCACCTGGACACCCTGAACTGATAGCATAGGAAGTAACAAAACAGATGAACGAGGCTCTAGAAAAATTCAAAACAGAAATAATTTCCCAGACAACTACACAGAGGGTGAGCAGAATGAAAGATACAATTAGAGACTCTAGAACAGAAACAGATTTAAAAAAAGATGAGCTCAGGACAATGATGGAAGCCAAGAATGCCCAGCATATGAAAAAATGGAAACCATAAACACCCAACATAGGAAAGAAATAAAAACCATGGAATGGATTCAAACAGATATCCAGGAGATTAAAAACTCCGTTGAAAAGTATTCGCAAGACCATGAGGAATCGATCCAGCAGCTGCTATACGATGCAAAGAAGAATAACATAAGACTGATAGGAGTCCACAAAAAAGCAGAAAAAATAAAAATAACATTAAAAAAACCTGTTCAAAGAAGTAATGGCAGAAAAACATCCCAAGCAGGGGAAAAGAATTTGACACATAGATAAGTGAAGCACATAGGACTCCTACTGGCCATGATCAAAAAAATCCACAACCTGGACATATAATAGTCAAGATCCCAAAAACCCATCAGAAGAACAAAACCCTTCAAGCAGTTAGAAAGAAACAAATCAAATACTAAGGAAAGCCCAACAGAATCACAGTAGACTTCTCAACACAAGCCCTCAAGTCAAGGAGAGCCAAGAGTGAAGTATTTCAAGCTCTAAAAAAAATAAATTCTAACCTAGATTGTTGTATCCTGAAAAATTATCTTTCAAAATTAATGGGGAAATCAGATATTTCCGTGATAAAAAACACCTGACAAACTCCATGAATACCAAACCAGCACTCCAAATAATTCCAAACAATATCTTAGGAAAATACAATGAGAGTCACAACTCCATGAGGTCCAACAAAGTGAGGCTATCAGACAAGGCAAGAAACAAAAGGGAAAGCGGGTAAAAATTTTTTTAAAAAGAGCCAACAAGAAGAAAATATGACAAGGATGAGTCAATACATATCAGTTATAACCATCAACATTAATGGCAATTCACCAATCAAAAGACATATACTGGTAGAATGGAATAAGAAGCAAAATCCAACAATATGTTCTATACAAGAAACACACTTGGTTTAAAAAGAAATTCATAGACTCAAAGTAAAAGGATGGAAAAAAAATTCATGCAACAGGAACCTAGAAAAAAAGCAGGGGTAGCTATTTTATTTGCAGACAAGGTAGATTTCAAAGCAAAACTAATTCAGAGAGACAAAGAAGGTCACTACATACTTGTAAAAGGAACAATCCAAGAGGAAGAGATGACAATCATGAATATATATGCACCAAATATTACTGCTCCCAACTATATAAAACAAATATTAATAGACATGACAAACCAAATAAGCACTAACAAAACTGTACTGGGGGACCTCAATACCCCCCCGTCACAAATACACAGATCATCTAGACAGAAAATCAACAACGAAATACTAGAACTGAACCAAACTTTTGAACAAATGGATTTAATAGATGTGTACAGAGTGTTCCACGCCACAAAATCAGAATATACATTCTTTTAGCTGCACACGTCATTCTCCAAAATAGACCACATGCTAGCTCATACAACAAGTTTAAGTAAATGGAAAGGAATTAAAGTATCCCCTATATATTATCAGATTACAGTGCAATTAAATTGGAGATCAATACCCTAAGAACACCGCAAGAACAAACACATGAAAATTGAATAATATTCTCCTGAACAACTAATGGGTCACAGAGGAAATTAAAGAAGATATTAAAGAGTTTCTACAATTAAATGATAATGCCAATACAACATTCAGGAACCTATGGAACACAATGAAAGCAGATCTACAAGGGAAATTCATAGCAGTGAATGCTCATAGCAGGAAAACACAGCCAGCTAAAATAAACAATCTAATGCTGAACCTCAAGCTCTTAGAAAAAGAAGAGAAAGACAAGTCCAAAGCTCCTACAACAGAGGAAATTATAACGAGCACAGAAATCAATGGAATGGAGACAAAGAGAACAATACAAAAAATATCAACAAATCAAAGAGATGTAACTCTATCTTCACCTCCAGTCACACCTAAAACCTCAATGGTCCAGTGATGCTGTGTGTGATGCTCCAGGACAAGATTACACCAGCTGAGGGCTGGGGATTTAGCTCAGTGGCACTGCGCCTGCCTCACAAGCCCAAGGTCCTGAGTTCAATCCCTGGTACCAAAAAATAATAATAATAATAATAATTCCACCAGCTGAAGACACCCTGGGAAGAACAAAATCTTCATCTGAATAGTTCCTCATTGTTCTAGGATTTTTGCTGCCAGTGCCACCTCTGCCCTTTGAGTCACCTTTTATATCTGGCACTCTCTGGATGTACTAAACTCTCTCTGCCCTGAGTCATCTGTTACATTTGTTTCTCCTAAAGTACTGACTAAAAGTGTTGCAAATTCAGGGACTTTAGTCTTTGCTCCCCAGAGCAGCACTCATCAGGCCCAAAGCTCAGCTTCTTCTCTAAGTCTTATTTCTTCTATCTTTTCTGTCTATATATCAATTAATACACCTTGTGCTGTTGTGGCTTGCAGGAGACTTGGACTTACTGTACCGTTTCTAGTAATGGGACCTTTTCCTCTTCCCTACACAACTTTATCAAAAAAAGAAAAGAAAGGCTTAAATCCCTGCAATTACTAAACAAAAAGGGTCAAATCACAAAAGATCCAACAGAAATCCAGAGGATCATCAATACTTACTTTGAGAACATATTCTCTAATAAAATAGAAAACACAGAAGAAATGGACAGATTCATACATACATATGATTTACCAAAGCTGAATGGAGATATAAAAATTCTAAACACCGCAATTTCAATCAGTGAAATTGAAATCATAATTAAAAACTTACCAACAAAGAAAAACCTGGATCCTCATGGCTTCACTGCTGAATTCTGAATTCTAAGGAAATTTAGGTAAGACCCAGGGACCAGTGGAATAGATTAGAAGATGCAGACACAACTCCAGACATACTCAGCTACCTCATCTTTGACAAAGGAGCCAAACACCCTCACGGGAGGAAAGATAGCCTCCTTAATAAATGGTGCTGGAAAAACTAGATTTCAACCTGCCACAGATTAAAACTAGACCCTATCTTTCACCATGCACTAAACTAAAATTGAAGTGGATCAAAGATCTAAATATTAAAACAAACACACTAAATTTGCTGGAAGATAGGTTAGGTAGAACTCTTGAACATTGGCACAGGAAAAGACTATGAACAAAACCTCAGTAACATGGGAACTAACACAAAGAATCAACAACTGGGATATCATCCTATTAAAAAGCTTCTGCACTACAAGAGAAACCACCAACACAGCTAAGAGACAACCTACAATATGGAAAAAAAATTTTTACTAGCTGTTCCTCAGAGAAAGGATGACTATCTAGAATATATAAAGAACTTAAAAAAAAAAAATCAGACCCCTAAATTTAAAGACCCAATACAAAAACGGGCATCTGAAATGAACAGACATTTCTCAGACAACGAAGTAAAGGCAGCAAATAAACATATGAAAAAAGGTTCAACATCACTGGTCATTCAAAAGATGCAGATGAAAACAACACTGAGATTCCATCTCACCCAAGAAAGAATGGCTGCTATCATGAAATCAACCAATAACAAATGCTGGCAGGGTTGTGGGGAGAATGGAACCCTTCTCTATTGTTGGTGGGAGAGTGCAGACTGGTACCACCACTGTGGTGATCAATATGGAGATACCTCAAAAAACTAGGATTAGAGTTCCCATTCAACCCAGCTATTCCCCTGCTGGGTATCTTCCCAAATGAATTAAAAGAATCAGATCACAGCGATATATGCATACCCATGTTTATAGCAGCTCAGTGTGTAATAGCTAAAACTTGGAAACAGCCCAATTGTCCATCAACTGGAGCCTGGACAAAGAAGATGTGTTTTTTTTTTATAAATGGAGTACTACTCAGCCATAAAGAATGAGAAACTGGAGTCATTTACAGCTAAATGGATGCAAATTGAGGCCCTACTCTTAAGTGAAATAAAAAGGACACATATGTGTAAATACCAAATTGTTTCTCTGGTCTGAGAAACGGAAAGTGTAAATAAGGATCAAAATGTATAACAGATAATGTGAAATAGAAAAGGTCCAAAGGGGAAGGGGAAGTAGGAAGCATAGAGGAAAGGAAAGAAGGGAAAAGAATAAATATGAGAAAAGGAAAAAATGGAAACAAAGTCTTTGTAAATAGGGAGGGGCAAAGGGGTTGAAGGGAGGGCTGGGAAATGGGGAAAAAAATAAGAACCAAGATATATCATGTAAAGGTACAAATTCCCAATGATGAATATCATCATATTGTATACCTAAAATGTACTAATAAATTTAATGAGAGAAAAAAAAAGAAGTATGAGCTAAATATGATGTGGTGCCGTCATTAGTTGCCTACCTAATCTTTTTATCATTTAAAAATATAGGTAGGTTTATCTCAGTGTTTATAATAAACTTGGTATAAAAAAGATAGGACATTCTTAAATGCATAACATCAGAACTATTTTGAAAGGTACACAAACCCAGTGTGATTCTGGAACAGGAACAAATCTCTACAATCTTCTACTGAGAGAGTTAACTTGATCTTCACAATTCTTAAACAACAAAATGTAGTAATATTTTACTTAGGAGAATCATGAAAAACTTAACAAATAAAATGCTTAAGTCAAGAGAAGTAGATCATATTTTTCTAATAAACCTATTCTTTCAACTAATACGCATTTAAAAACATTAAAAGATGAGAAAAAGTATTTACACAAGATAGCCTGCTTATTTTATGACTGGGTTAACAAACTTTGTGCCTTGCTTGGAAACTGTAACATATACAGATGTCAATGCAGCTTTGTAGAGTTCTCCAACTAGACAGGGAGGGAAAAGTGAGAGAACTCTAGAAATCAGATAAACCATGATGGATACTAATTACATAAAATAATTATACCAATTTTTGATGGAAATAATGTCTCATCATCCAACTGATCCTGGACCCAAGTCATAAGGTAATCAATATACTTCGGTGCAGAACACTTAATAGGTTTCTTTATGTTTGTTCCATCTGCCCAATGATATTCATATCTGCAATGGAAGGAGAAAAAGCAAACAGAATATCAGATACAGTACACATGGGGCCAGGGATTTAGCTCAGTGGTTCTGCCGCCTGCCTTGCAGGCTCAAGGATCCAAGTTCGATCCCCCGTACCAAAAAAAAAAGAAAAAACAAAAACAAAAAAATACAGTACACATACTTTTACATTCTCTATATACAAATACTATATATACAAATAAGTGTTAAACAATCCAAATAAAGCCATGTAGTATTTTTAAACTGCCAATGAGCTGCTTTGTATCTATTACAACCCAAGCTAAGCAAACATCGCAGACTTACCTTTTACATTTGCACACTTTCTTTGTGTTTGAACTTTTCTCTTTTTTTTGGTACCAGGGATCGAACTCAGGACTTTGCGCGCCTGCATGGCAGGCGGCAGCACCACTGAGCTAAATCCCCGGCTTCAAACTTCCTTTCTCAGATTTCCCTCATATCAAGTTGTTATGGCTTGTGTCTAGATGCCCCCCAAAGCCTGATGTGGTTATAGGTGGGGCTTTTCGGAGGTGGGTGGATCTAGAGTGTGTGATACTGGGATTAATTCATGGTGCAATGCTAGGCTCAAGGGTACTAGGATTAAGGGTATGAGTGCTACCCACCCTAAGGAGTCTGAATAAAATAAAAGGGGCAGAAAGATGGCATTAAGACCTTTTGTAGCTTTGCTACCTTCTGCCCATCATGAACTCATGTGCCACTCTGCCTTAGAGCCTTCCAACTATGGACTGCAACCTCTATGAACCACAAGCCAAATAAACCTTTACTGCCTTAACTTGTGGGTCTCAGGTATTTTGTCTCAGCAATGAGAGAAAACTAACTAAGACATGAGTAGAATCATATATTATTACA
Organism: Heterocephalus glaber; assembly: GCF_000247695.1. The sequence goes on along the minus strand of NW_004624890.1, from coordinate 2,312,065 downwards.
AGAAAAAAATTTGCTTACTTCTCAGTTGTATGATACCCTTGAATTTAATGGTCTGCTTCCTAAAAAGCATTTTTTCTTATGCAATACAATTATTTTTAACTTGGAGGGCCAGGGATTTAATTCAGTGCTTCTGGTGCCTGCCTTGCAAACAAGCACAAGGACCTGAGTTTGATCCCCAGTACCAAAAAGTAAATAAATAAATAACTTGGAGCTTTAGTGTAAAGGATGCAGAATGACACAGAAACTCCAAAGATTAATAAAAAAGAGAATTATTCAATATTTCAGTACAATAAACATGCACTTAAAAAATCTGCAACTCAAAGATGCTCCTAGGTTTGGGTATTAACAGAATATGATCTTTTGACTTAGTAAACATTTAATGTGCACCTAGCATGTAAGGAAAATAATATTAAGAGCTAGGCACACTTAAATGAAAGACACTTCCCTACTCTCAAGGAGAATTAGTTTAGTAGAAAATTTTTGACAACTAAAAAGCTGGGCATGGTGGTGTACCTCCAGTACTGAGCGATCTGAAGCAGGAGGATCACTGCAAGTTCAAGGCCAGCCTGGACTACATCTCAAAGGAAAAAAACCAAACCCAAGATAAGAATTCATCCATGTTTATGAAAGAAACCTTAGTATTCCACCCTCACAATAAAGTTTTTTATCATGTTAATGATTTTCAGGTGTAAAAGTGAAAAGTAGACACATTAAACTGAAGAATCATATTCAATACACTGAAGTGGTTTTTTTTAAAGAAATCAACTTTCATCTTTATTTTTGAAAAACATCTGTTGCTGATGCTTCTAGAGTTGACAACTATGATTCCCTAATCTTTTTCTTGTTTATACTTGAGACACTTTCCTTCATTTTGTAGTTCTATCTTCCCTCTACCCATTTGTTTACTCTAATTTTGAGAGAACTTGTCTTTGAAATTTTTCTGTTATCACTGTATGAACTTGTAAACTACAACTTCAACACATTTACCATATTTTAATAATAATAATCAGTAACTGAGAACCAAGCCCTGTGAGCCATCATTCAATACTACTTTGTAAGGGGCTAGTGCTAAGTACAAGATGAGCACACCTAATCTAAAATCTGAAATGCTTCAAAATCTTTTGAATGCTGAAAAGCTCTCACAAATGGAAAATTTCACACTTAATCTCATGTGATGGGTCAAGGGAAAATGTCAAGTGCACTAAAAATACTTAACATTACTGTACTTAAAATTATAATAAAATTACCTTCAGTTTATGTATATTAGGTTATAATAGTTTCTGTTGCTGAGACAAAATACCTGACATACAAGAAGGCTTTATTTTGGCTCATGGTTTCAGAGTTTTCAGTCCATGGTCAGTGGACTCCAAGGCAGAAACATCATGGCAGAACATCAGGGTGGATAAAAACTGCTCAACTTACAGCAGCTGGGAACTAGAGAAGGCTGGAAAGAGCCAAGGAGAAAGGAGCCACAGACCAGATATGCTCCCCAACGTCACACCTCCATAATCCCCTTAGATATACTCAGGAGTGTGCTTTCCTAATCCCCTAAGCATCTCTCAAGCCAATCAGGATAAACCATCACAAAGGTTTATATGAAACATAAAATTATTTCTATCCTTAGACTTTGAGTTTCATCCCTGAGACCCCATGTACATGCAAATATCCCAAACTCCAAAACAACTCATATCCCAAGCACTTCAGGTAAGTGATACAGATCTCAAATAAATCTGGAGGAACCTGCTTTCCTAGAAGGCACTGCTGTTTCATTCCTCAATGCGTACCTAACCATATATAGTGACAGCAAAATTGAAAACACCTACTTTCACTAGTGAAACTTAAGTATCTGAAGTAAATACCAGTAACACTAACCGGAATTAACAAGTACTAAAAGGCATTTCATTTTTAAATGCCCCTTTTCCTTTAAGAAATTTTCCCAAAATAACAAGTAACAGAAATTCATATTCTTTGATGAAATGAGGAAACTCTTGTCTCTGAACCACTATATTTAAAACTGAAAAGCACTAACAAATTCATGTAAAATCAAATGGGATTAGGAAAGACAAAAAGAGGCACCTGCAACAATGACCAAAGAGGACAGTTCTCTAGAATAAACACCCAACTACACAGGAAGATGTCTAGCAGGAACAAGGGGGTTGAGAGGCACTGGATTTTGAATAACTGCAGCTGTCCATCCCTGGGGCCTCAAAAGAGAAGAACCAGACACAGCTTTGTGCCTTTTTCTTTACTGAGAAGCTAACTTATGTTTGAACTCTAAATATGGTATCTCCATATCTTTCCAGACTTCTTATACAGTACCTCTGCTATGAATTCCTTGATTGTTCATTTGACTAAATTCTTTACATTCATGACAGTTCAGAAGGCAGTATTTTTGTGGTGAATGTTGTAGTATGAAGTAATATATAATGCATGAAAAGTCTTTTATTTAGTTATCATTTAAAAGAACAGCAGTTGCCATTGTTATTATTAGTAACAGTAACAATAAAAGCTAGTTTCAAAAATGTATTAAGTCCAACTAATATTTATTGTTAACTAGGTGGTAATATCCTTGCACAAGAGATGAACAGAAAAACAAATCTAACAGGATAAATAAGGCAAGTATGGGCTAGGAGTATATAGATCCATGATAGAGCACTTGCTTAACACACAGAAGGTCATGGGTTCAATCTCACGGGGGGGAGGGAGGACAAATGGCATAGGAAGTATAATGTAGTAAAAAAATGCAATCATTATAAAAGTAAAAAACCTAAAAAATAAATAGATCACATCTATTCTGAAGAAATCAGAAAGCTTCAAGGAGAACCACTTGATATGGGACTTGAAGATGGATAAGACTTGATTTTATATGCTAACAAGATAGAGAAATGCAAGACAAGAAAATGTCCAAGAGAAAAACAGATTAAACAAGTTTTCAGAAAGTAAGTAATGGAGGGAACAGCAGGTATTTTTCATAATCTAATGTAGATAGACCAAAGAATATACAAGAGTGTACACAAAAAAGGCAGGATGGAAGACAATACAGGGAGGGTCATAAAACTCAAACTAAGGTATCTAGACTTGATATATCAAGTCAGTGGCAAACCACTAAAGGAACTGCTAAATAGAAAAAAAAAATCACAGTCAGAAACTTCCTTCTTATCTAAGAATTCATTTAAAATAAAGATAAGAACTGATCATTAACCATGCCTTACTTTGGTCCAGCTGACATGACTGGACAACTCTCTTCTGTACAGAAGTCTGTGATGGTTCCATAAAGCATGTTGATCTGATTGAAGAAATCCACAGCTGCAAAGCAAATATCCGTTACATGTAAAACAGAATGGTTAGGATTAAATTTTAATTTTATTTATGCAGAATCTAAGGCTTATCAGTATTCTCTCTATAAAGAACAGATGAAAAGCACACACAACAAAAGCTTCATTATGTACTACATTGATATTAGGAGCCTGTGTTGATCAAGTGATTTCACTGAGAGTAAAAAGGCAAGCAGAAATTATTCGCTTCACATATAAAAAACAAAAATCTTAGAATATATATAAAAAAACTATAAATAAATAAGAAAAAGACAGCAGATTTGAACTGTCATTTTACAAAAGAAGTTTCTAGATGGTCAAAATTCCTATGAAAAGATGTTGGCAATCATGGAACTACAAATTTAAATGACAGTAGGATATCATCCCATAGTCCCCCAAAGGGCTAAAATGTATTGGAAAATACAAGGAGCCATATCAAACACATTCTTAAACAAGCACATATCAAAGTTCACAAAACAGTATGGTCTTAGCAGAGCAATGGGACAAAATAGATCAGAAGCAGATGTAAGCATAGATGAAACACTTGACTTATGACAAAGCAGAATAGCAGGCAAAGACAGTCTTTTCATAAAATATATGATATGAGTCAACTGATTATTGCTATAGAATATTTTTTATTCACTTACAACATATCCCAGAACTAATTCCAAGTGGACTGTACTTCTCAATGTGAAAAATAAGACAAAGTGTAAATGAGCATGGAAAACTATGTCTATGCTATGGCACAGGTATAATCTTAAGAAGTGCACAAAACCTACTAAACATAAAGGAGTAGTTTTCGTGTTCATAGCTTTCATAGTTTCACTACATTTATTCCTAGATTTTCAATATTTTTCATATTCAAAATTTTTTACATTTACCTCAGAGCAAACCATCTTACTAATTTACCTGTTAGTAATAACAATCGTGGTGCAATAGCAATTATGGTCTTTTAGATTTTCAATATAGTACATATTCACAGTGGCTATATATGAAAAGATCAGCCTTTTTCCTGCCTCACTGGATTAGTTGAGTCCATTGAAATGGTGGTATAGCCTGGGCACAGTGGCACACACCTGTAGTCCTAGCACTCGGGAGGCTGAGCCAGGAGGATTGCTGTGAGTTCGAGGCCATCCTGGGCTACATAGTGAGTTCAAGACCAGCCTGAAGTACATAGCGAGACCCTGTCTCAAATAAATAAAAATAAGTAGTGTGTAATATCCTTGACTCATTCTTAATGTAAGAAAATTCTTTAATATTTCACTTATTGTTGCAGCTTTTTGGGCAAATAAGCTTGAAAAGTTCTCATCTATCAAGTTTTTTACACTATGAATTTTGAATTTTATCAAATGCTTTTTCTGCATGTATTGAAATAAACATTTTTCCTCCTTCATTTGGGAAAAAGTCATGAATTAGAATGATTAATTTTCAACTGTTAAACCAACCTCTGTGTTCCCTGAAAAGCTTAAGTTGGTCATAATGTGTTATATCTTGAAATGTGTTATACTTTTAAAATATTGCTAGATTGAATTTGCCATTATTTTCTATTAAGATTTTTATACCTCAGTTCATTTCAAAGGTTTAAATGAACCAGTTTCCTTTCTTATAATAGCATGTAGCGCTCATAAAATATTATTTTTTTCTACTCTGTGTTAAGAGTCAAAGGCTAGGTTTATCACTTCCTTAAATTTTTGATGGAAATTTCTTTGTAAGAAAGTTATAAATTATAACTTTAAAAAAATAGTTATAAGACTATTCAGATTTTTTCATTTTTGGTACCAGGGATCAAACTAGGGTCCTTGCACTTGCACAGCAGGCGGAGAAACCACTGAGCTAAATCTCCAGCCCTCAGATTTTTAACTTTGTTAAACAGTGTTACCTTTTTGAACAGTGTTAACTTTGATAAATTTTATGAGTTATGGAGTTTTTCTATTTTAAATTATTTGCTGATAGGGGTTATTTGTCCCCTTTTACTTCTTGATTAGTCTTACTGATGGATTTCAAATTTCATTAGGCTTTTCAAAGCATTAACATTTTTGTTTTGTTCTCTTTTTGTACCTATGTTTTCTATTTTACTGATGTATGTTCTTATCTTTACTGACAACTTTTTCTTAACTGTGTATTTAATTTGTTGTTGTTTTCTAACTTTGGAAATTCATGCTTAGCTCATTTCTTTTCATATTTTCCTAATATATATATATGAGGGTCTAAATGTCCCCCTTACATAGTGTTAGCTACATGCACAAGGATCTACACATAGTATTTTTATCATATTTTAATACAAAATATTTTCTTCTTTCGACTGAGATGTACTCTTTCCAAACACATAGATTTGCTACTTTTTGGTACTGGTTTCTAGCTAAGTCTATTATGGCCAGACAGTGTATTCACTTTAAATTTTGAAAACGTGCATGTGTGTGATCTGAGTTGCTTGGGTCATATGCCCCTCGGGTCAAGTCTTAACTTATGTTGCTCAAATTTTTCAAATTCCTTACTGATTTTTTTCTTCTACATTTCTTACCACTTACTGAAAGTGTTAACATTTCCCACTATGACTACAGATTTCTATTTTGCAGTAAGACCCTGTCTTATATATAAATAAAATAAAACGGAGGTCTGCGGAGGCCTACTGAGGTCACGAGTCGCGTGGAATGTGCCAAAACGGCCCACTGCAGACAGGCAGCCACCTGGTTCCACACTACAAAGACAGAGAGGACACCAGACCACCAGACCATGGTACTGGGTCCCACCACTCCCGGCCCAGAGGTAGGGGCTTCTGAGCCGCCATCCCACTGCTCCTGGTCCAGAGGAAGGGGCTTCCTGGCCACCATCCCTCCTGTTGCTCCCAGCCCAGAAGAAAGGGTTTTGGGGGCACCTTCTGTCCCACCGCTCGCAGCCCAGAGGAAGGGGCTTCCAGGCCACCATCCCTGCCGCCGTTCCCAGCCAAGAGGTAGGGGCTTCTGAGCCGCCGTCCCACTGTTCCTGGTCCAGAGAGGAAGGGTCTTCCTGGCCACCATCCCTCCCACTGCCTCCAGCCCAGAGGAAAGGGCTTTTGGGCCACCTTCTGTCCCGCCGCTCCTGGCCCAGAAGAAGGGGCTTCTGGACCACCATCCCTACCGCTGCTCCCAGCCCCTGTCCCACCTCACCCAGCTCAGAGGAGGTGATCCTCGCAGGCACCAACAGCACCCCCTTGCTCCCCCAGTCAAAATGAGAAAACACGTAAATAAGTCTCAAAACCAGACTTCCAGATCACCTACAGCAACCCCAAAGGGAAATGAGATGGAACACTCTGATACTCAACTACCTGGACCCACTGAACTGGCAACAAAAGGGGATCTGAAAAAATTAAATCAGAAATAATTTCTCAGATAACAGGAGAAA
>NW_004624890.1:2264948-2300260 GCF_000247695.1 Heterocephalus glaber | reverse complement strand
ATCATCTGTATTCCTATAAATATATATCTTCTCAAATTCTCAAGCAGAAGGGAATGCATATTTGTGAGTTTAAGGCTCAGCTTTATGCACTCCTCGCATTAACTATCCTGAGCACTGCCATCCTTTATAAAACCAAATTTCCAGAGCAGCAAAAGAAAAGACTATAAAAGATATCAAAGTTCGTTATCAATCAAAGTAGGACAGGATTGAGCATTACATTAAATTTAATCCCCAGTTTTCTTCTGCTCTTTTACCTCAGTGAGCCAAGATTTACTAACGACTCTACAACAATAATTCTTATATTATCTTCCACATAAGTGAGAACTTATGCTTTTTGAAACAGACACACAGGTCTGAATTCCAACTCCTAAGCTTATCAGTTGAGTTACTTAATCTCAGTGAACTTCACTTATCTACCTTCAAAACCAAATTTATCATGGAGCACTAATGTGACTACCATAAAATAGGAATTAGTTTCCTTCTCAAACTAAGATTCAGTCTCAGAATTCTGTGGCATATCATCTTTATACGCTATCCACTCTGCTTTTTGCAGAACCCTAACCCTGCTTTCTGTCCTCTTTAAAAGTTATAATTTCCTTATCTTTCTTCTAGTAAAATGTCTAAAATCAGACCTCGGCTTAGACAACCTACTGAGTATGTACATTTACTATTAATGTACATGCAGCAAGCATACTGAAGCCAAAAGGCCATTAAAATATCAATCTTATCAATAACTCCTTTACTCAATTATGCACTCAAAGTGTTTTCCTAATAAGTCAGTGAGGAGAAATAACTGTAGTCTCAAACACTAGTCAGATGATGAAATGTAATTTGGAAGCATTATGATCAATAAGGAAAATTTTAGAGTCCAACATTTTACTCAAACAGTATTTTTTCGAAACAGAATTATACATTCTAAGTAGATATTCTACAGATTCAGTCCCAAGTAATTTTTGTCCAACTAGAACTGTGAAATGCCTGTAAAATTTTAAATGTTCTCAAAGTTCTCGGCATTTCAGTAGTATAGATTCAGATCTAGCAACTGAGACAGAGAAAATACAAGCAGAAAAATGATTACTTGCTTTTATGCTTAAAAATGAGAATCTCTTGTACAGAAGCTCCATTCTTACATGTTTTTCTTATTATTCATTAAGTTTATTGGTACATTTTAGGTATACAACATGATGACATTCATCACTGGCAATCTGTACTTTTACATGATACATCTTAGTTCTTATTTTTTCCCCATTCCCCTGCCCTGCCTTCAACCCCTCCACCCCTCCCTATTTACAAAGACTTTGTTTCCTTTTCTCATATTTTTTCCTTTCCCTTCTTTCCTTGCCCCTTCCCTCCCATTTCCCCTTCCCCTTTGGACCTTTTCTTCCCATTTCACATTATCTATTATACATTTTTTTTTTTTTTGGTACCAGGGATCGAACTCGGGTCCTTGCGGTTGCACAGCAGGCGGGGAAACCACTGAGCTAAATCCTCGGCCCCTATTATACATTTTGATCCTTATTTACTTTCAGTTTCTCACACCAAAGAAACTATCTGGTATTTACACATGTGTGTCCTATATATTTCACATAAGAGTGTGGCCTCAATGTGCATCCATTTAGCTATAAATGTCTCTAGTTTCTCCTTACATTTTTAAAATTAGTAAATGAACTCTCAAACAAGTAGTACACATACACAAGTAAAAAAATTGTTTTAAATGTATGTGCATATTAGAAATTTATTCTGATTATTATCTTTGAAGTGCCACCAAACCATCTTACTCATCAATAAAGCAAACAAATCACTTTATTTCAAATAGCTACTCTCTTGATCTAGGAGGAAAATCATATTATAATAATACAGCTCTTGTGCAAATGTTGTCACAGCAAAGTTTTATGACCTATCAATAAGATCTGGTTCCTAAATGTTATTAGTGAGTAGTAGCTCAGTTTATAAATCACTGACATTTCAAATTACAAGATACTATCAAGTGTTTAGAAAAATACTGTTTTTCTTTTCCTTAATTAAAACCTACACATTTAGAAGTTTTCAATTAAATATCATTTTAATTTAATTCATATAAATTTCCTTCAATTATAAAACTCATCAGTTTTTCACTGATGTTTTAAAACTCTGAACCTTTTATTCCCCAACTTACTCTAGCTTAATTCCCAAGAATGTATTTTACTTACATGGTTTTTTCCCCCCTAGGAGTTAAAGATTATCTCATATCTTACTAATTGCACAAAATCACTGCTGAATTCTTTTAAAAAATAAGTTGAATTTAGACAAATAAATATGCTGAGAGAGGCAATTTAACAAAATGATTAGACTCTGAAATCTATACCTATATATGAGGCTTGCCATTCAATAGCTGTATAACTTATGCAAGCTACTAATCTTTCTGTCTTAGCTTCCTTTATCTATTAAACTAGTATAACTACCTACATCACAAGGTTATAAAGATGAAATGAAATCATACATGTAAAAAAGACAACAGAGTGCCAGACATGTGTCTGGCAAATATTACCCCAGTGAAAATAATAAATCTGCTTTATAATACACTATAACAGCAAACAATTTCTTAAAACTTCATTTTTAGCCAGACATGGTAGTAAATGCCTGTAATCCCAGCATTTAAGAGTCTGAGGCAGGAGGATCACCATATGTTCAAGGCCACCCTGGGCCTGGAATACATAGCGACACCCAAAAAACAAACAAAAAACATTTCATTTTCAGAAATTAAATACCATAAAGCCTCAAGATGGATTATGGTATGACTGTATTGCAATACTAGGTTGCTAACATATCCTGCAATAAAGATCACCTTAGCACTGTCCTGCAATGAGACTACTAACCTAATTCAGAGAAACAGGAAGGCTACTTACTGTTAACTGCAACCCACTCATTCAGATCTTCTCCCTCAGGAAGCATGACAGCCATCCTGAGGTTGCCACTGCCAAGGGTAGCTTCTGCATGTTTTAAGAGCTCATACTGGTGAGAACCCTCTGGTATATTTTTCTTTGGTTTAAAAGTTTTAGAAGAGCGACTGCCACTATAAACAAAAAAGAAGAAACATAAAGATATTTCAATTTTTAAGGCAAGATCATCAGAGTCCACTATGCTATATCACCAGATACAATAATATATAGTTGATCTTAAATAACAGCAAATATACTTTTAGCATTCAACGTAAACTGTATTGGCTACTTAAATTCTGGTAATATAATTGCTATAACTAATGCATTCTCTACTCAAAAGACCTATAAACTTTCTTCTACATTCCCTACTCTAACTCAGAAGAAAAAAAATAACTTTGCTACAATTAATCTAGCTCTTCACAACAAATTGATGACCTAGGATTATTAACTGTAAACTACAAAGACAACTACTTCCATTATTATCATTTTATTCCTTCTTCACTCCTATTCTCTCATTCTAACAACAAATAAATTTATATTCTTATAAGAAACATAGAGATATAATGCTCTATCTGTAAACAGAAACATATAGCCAGCCAGGGTGATGCACGCCTGTATCCCAGCATCCTGAGAGACTGAGACAAGCAGATGGCAAGCAGGAGCCAGCCTGAGCAACTTAGCAACTTGGTGAGACCTTGTCTCAAAATTCTACAGGACAGGGCACACTGTGGGATGCAGTTCAGTGTGAGACATTCTTAAGCTTGGACAGCCTGGGCAATATAGTGAGTTCAGGGCCAGCCTGAACTATATAGTGAGACCTGTCTCAAAAAAAAAAAACAACCTCAAAACAAAACAAAAAAATTAGTTAAAAAAAGATTAAAGGGCTGGAGACTTAGCTCAGTGCTCTCAGTCAACCATGTATGCCAAAGGTGTCTGTATCATGGTGGGGCGGGGGCCGGGGGGTTAAGATATATGAATGCACAGCTTCAAAATTTTTCAGAAGCATAAAGCTGGCTTATCACCCCACTCTCAGAAGAGATAACACTTACTAGAATCTTATATTTCTTCCCACTCTATGGCTGTACAAACTTAAGAATGTTTGCGCATACTTCCGTGTCTTTTTACACAACAGGAGCACACAGTTGTATACTAAATAATGTTTTTCATTTAATACATCAAGGAGATTGTTGTACATTAAGGCATAATTACATCTACCATATTCCTCTTGAACATTCATAAAACTTCCTGCTCTGCCCATATCACAATGTAGTTAACCAGCCCCTACTGATAAACATAGAAGTCATCTCCAGTCACTGGATACTGTAAACCATCCTGCACGAAGCATCTTTATGCACATGCATATATGAAAAGATCCCTAGACCTGCTGCTAACTGGCAGGTACACTTTCAAATTTTGTAAAATGTTTATTTTTCCCCAAATAAATTACATCATTTCAGGGCTAGGGATTTAGCTTAGTGGTTCTGCCGCCTGCTTCCCAAGAGCAAGGACCCAAGTTCAATCCCCGGTACCAAAAAAAAAAAAAAAATTACATCCTTTTAAAATCCCAGTAACAATGTATAAAAATAGCTGAGCTTTAAGGACAGTGATTAAATTGCTAATTTCTTTTTCCAGCTCCCAACACAGCTCACAACCATGGGGAATTTAGGGCTTTCTGCCTGAAAACTGAGTATCACACTGTGTATAAAGGGGTAGTGTATTAATAGGTCACAGTATAACCTGAGGCCATTGCTTTTCAAATAAACATCCTAGACATTCAGGTTTGTTTTCCCTGGTCCTTTTGCTCCTACTTGAAGGCAAACCAATTTTCAGAGCAAGACAGGGTGGCCTATCTAGTAAATAACTCAGGCCTAGAAACATCTCTGAACATGTATCTCTTATAGTCTTCCAATTTAATTTATCTTTTATAAATTTAAACATCATATGATTCCTCTTTGAGATCATACAGAACATGTCAGGTTCCATAATGACACCAAGATTAATTCCCATAAACCATTTCCTACCATCTCACCTATCACAATGCTTAAACTCTTTCACTCCAACTATTAATGAAGTTATTTTCTAAGTTGGAATGCAGAATCTTAAGGTTGAAGGACAGAAGGGTAAGAGGAGTATATTTACAAAGATCTAAAAATCAAGACACACTAGTAGTGGTTAAAAGAGATGTATGTCAGATATGGTGGTGCACACCTGTAATCCCAGCAGTCAGAACGAGAGGCAGGAGGATAGCTGTGAATTTGAGGCCAGCCTGGACTACACAGTGAGTTCAAAGCCAGCCTGAACTATATAACAAGACCCTGCTGCCAAAAAAAAAAAGAAAGAAAAATAGATACTTGTATAAATTTGATACTGAAGAGTATGACAACTTATTCAAAGTCACAATCAAATTAACATCTATTAATTTGTATCAACAGTTCCATGCCTTTAAGGTTAAGTGATTTTCTGACAACACAGCTAATTACATGGCAGAACTGGGATTCAGTCAACAGTCCATTATTTTGAACAGCTGAATCTCAGCACTTTACTGAGTCTTACTTAGCTTCCTCATCTATAAAATGGGAGTGGTAACACCTACATTACTAATGAACCCTGTGGCAAGAACTCTATCAATATTAGTTCTCTTTGTTCTGCCTCTAGGTACAGAGCTGATACTCACATCAGTGGCTCCTCTACAAGTCTAATACTAAAGAACAGGCACTGGATAAATATTTGCTAAATGATAGTTCCAAGGATCTTCAAGTTGAGGATTTCTACTTGGGACAGTAATGACGGTAATTATTGTTTATATTTCCTGAAGGATTTGTGCTCAGAAGTATTTTATATGCAGCATCTCATTTAATCCCCATTAACTATGATATACATGCTACTATTTTCTTTATTTTATAACGTGAAATACATAATTTACCCAAGATTATAAAAGCGGTACATTAAAGAACTTAGATTTACAATAAGCAGGATCACTTTTTATTAAAAAGCTTCTGCACGGCAAGAGAAACCACCAACAGTGTGAAGAGACAACCCACAATGTGGGAAAAACTCTTCACCTACTGTTCCTCAAAGGTCTACTATCTCAAATCTACAAAGAACTTAAAAAAAATCAGACCTCTCAAATTTAAAGACCCAATCCAAAAATGGGCATCTGAAATGAACAGACATTTCTCAGACAAAGAAGTAGAAATAGCAAATAAACATATGAAAAAGTGTTCAACATCACTGGTCATTTGAGAGATGCAAAGGAAAACAACTCTGAGGTTCTACCTCACTCCAGGAAGAATGGCTGCTATCATGAAATCAACCAATAACAAATGCTGGCTGGGCTGTGGGGAAAGAGGATCCCCGCTCCACTGCTGGTGGGAGTGTAGACTGGTGCAACCACTGTGGAAATCAGTATGGAGATACCTCAAAGAACTAGGACTGGAAGTCTCATTTGACCCCACTATTCCCCTGCTGGGTATCTTCCTCAAAGAATTAAAAGAATCATACCACGGTGATATATGTGCACCCCTGTTCATAGCAGCACAATTTGTAATAGCTAAACTTGGAAGCAGACCAAATGCCCATCAACTGGAGACTGGATAAAGATGTGGGGTTTTTTATAAAATGGAGTACTACTCAGCCATAAAAAATGAGAAATTAAGAGACATTTATAGCTAAATGGATGCACACTGAGGCGATACTCTTAAGTGAAATAAATAGGACACACGTGTAAATGCCAAATAGTTTCTCTAGTGTGAGAAACTGAAAGTGTAAATAAGGTCTAAAAGGTATAATAGATAATGTGAAATGGGAAGAAAAGGGGAAAGGGGGAAGTGGGAGAGGTAGGGGAAAGGAAAGAAGGGAATGGAATTAATATGAGAAAATGAAAAAATGGAAACAAAGTCTTTGCAAATAGGGAGGGATGGAGGGGTCGAAGGGAGGGCAGGGGAAGGGTGAAAAATAAGAACCAAGAGAGACTATGTAAAGGTGCAAATTTCCAATGATGAATGTCATTATGTCGTATACTTAAAATGTACCAATAAAATAAAATTTTGAAAAAAAAGAACTTAGATTTAAATCTATAAAACCCATTTTCAACTCTGGGACTCTGGTACAACATGTACTTAACAGTTGTTGAGGGCCTGGGTTCAGTCCTCCTCACCTAAGTAAACAAACCTCATTCTCTTACCCACCATGCAATACTAGTCAGGGTTTTACCCTTATTTTATTTTCTATTCAATTTTTTCTAACAATTTTCTTCATGTATTACCATATTTTAATGAAATTACAATACAAGACTAATTCACACTAAGAGTATGACACATTTTAAAAGCAATCTTCAAAATGTCTAATTCTGGGGCCAGGGATTTAGCTCAGTGGTGCTGCTACCTGCCTTGCAAACACAAGGTACTGAGTTTGATCCCCGGTACCATAAAAAAGTCTAATTCTGTTTCCTTTCCTCACACTCTAATTTACATGAATACTTATCATGTACTTTGCCATGAGGGAAAATTCAAACTCCATCTGATAATAATTTCTACTTAATGTTTGCCAAATACATTCATGCTTTCAAACAGGCTGATATACACTTCAAAACGTGTTAGTTGTTCAAAATGGAATGTGTCCTAGAAATAAGTCTAAAAGCTCTAACTAATGAAAAGTTTTTTTTTTTTTTTTTTTTTTTTTTGGTAACAAGGATCAAACTCAGGACCTTGGGCTTTCGAGGTAGGCAGCAGAACCACTGAGCTAAATTCCCAGCCCCTGAAAAGATGATTTTAATTTAAGAAAGACAGCAGTGTGAATAAGCATCCTCAGTACTGATAGGTAGTGCTATTATTTTTGTTACTGTTAGAAAAGTGAGAAATCCTTAACCTGGCTGGAAAACAATAAAGAACAGTATCAGCAGAACAGAAATTAAGAAATTCTGGTAAGACTTAAAAGCTTATAATATGTGGTGACAGGGAAAGAAATCTTTAAACACCTAGGGTTCACATACCTAGTAGAGGTCAGTGTGAAGATAAAAGTGATTACCTCCAAATTCATAATTTGGACTATAGGAGAGAGACACTGGGGTACTTCAGGAGAGACTTTGTGGCAACTTGACCAGAGTTTGCTGAATCCCAATAATCTCCTCTGCTAATCTTTTACTTAGAAGTAGGAAAGTGTCAGTGGCTTTATAACATTAAGCTAGCTTAGAACAGGGGACATGGGAAGACTGCAACCTCACCATCAGGGTCTGGGACCCCAAAAGCGAGAACCTACAGCATTCCTGTGTAGTCAGCCTCATACTCCTTCCTATTTCCAAAAAAAATCTCTTGTAATAAGACTGTGTTTACCAAGAAGGAAACTAAAAGCCAAGAGTATAAAACACACAAGTGAGCAGACAACTCCAAATCATCAAGTATTTCTATACCATGAAAGAGCTACAGAACTATAATACCTTTAGGAAAGAGACGCTATTATTTCCTTGAAACATAGGCAATTACAAAAAGAAACATCGTGGCACACACTTGTAATCTCAATTTGCAGGAAGCTGAGGCAGGAAGATAAGTTCAAGGGCAGCCTCAACACCTGAGATTCTGTGTGGAAAAAAAATTAAAAGGGATGGGGATGGGGGCAATGCACTTTCCAGTCCCCCTTCTGTCTCTCTTAGACAGAAAGCTACCTTTCTCTCAATAAATTCTTCCTACTCAAAAAAAAAAAGGATGGGGATGTAGATCACCGGTAAAACAATCTTGGGTTAAACCCCCAGTCCTGAAAAGAACAAGAAAAACAAAAATTTAAACCCAGGGAAGGGTAGAGGGACTGAAGTTCTTTAACAAGGGAGGTCAAGTCAAAAGATAATGTCTCTGGGTCAGTTAATAAAATAATCTGTGTTTCAAATATGACTGATTATAACAATGGCTGCACAACCCTAGAAAAATACTAAAACACATTGAATTATATACTTTAAATGGATGGTTTGTGAATAGTATGAAAATAAAACTAGTGTTTATTTACAGGGCACTAAAGAAAGGTAAACATTGACACAAATATGGTCAACTGATCTTTGACAAAGGAAGAAAGGCAATTTTCTGGAGAAAGTGGTCTTTTCAACAAATGGTGTGGAAATATTCAAAAATATGAATATGCAAAATATTAAAATATGCAAAAAATAAAACAAATCTAGACCAGATCTTACACTTCTCACAAAAATTAATGTGAATACAATCTTATGTCTAAATATGATATACATATTTATAATGATACACATATTATAAAAATACAGTATTATAGAACTTCTAGGAGAAAATCTATACAACTTTGGATTTGGTAGTAAGTTTTTAGATACAAAACCATCGTGAAAGGAAAAAAAATCAGTAAACTAAAATTTACAAAATTTAAACTTCTGTCAAAGACACTAAAGAAAATTAAGAAAAACCACAGACTGGCAGAAAAACTTTTGCAAACTATATAGATTATTATATAATAAAGGATTTGTGTACAAATATACGAAAAGCACTTACAATCCAATATTAAGAAAACTACCCGATGAAGAAATGGGTAAAGGAGATGAACAAACTCCAACAAGGATGAGCAGATGGCAAATAAGGACATAAAAAAGTGCTGACCATCATTAGTCATGAGAGAACTGCCAATCAAAACAATGAGCTAGCACTGCATGTTTATTAGAATGGTTACCATTCAAGTGTCAGAAAGTATAAATGCTAATGATGGGGAAAAGTTTTAGGCTGCTTAGTAGATTAGCTGTTAAAAGTAGTTGTAGAAGCAAAATAGGTAGTGTATCCCTTCAAAAACTTGTCTTAGCCCGTTGATTTTGTTGTCTAAATTGAAGGTTATATAGCTCCTTTGATCTGTAGCTCTACTATAGATAATGTCTTAGAAACAAAGTTGCAAACCTTGAGTCAATTTGTGATATATGTGCCCTAACTGTCCTGTTTGTGCCTGTAATCAGTGATAGAAACCACCTGTAACCATTAAGCAGAAACTGGAATTTTGTTTGCTCAGCAAAGACCACTAGGGATGAGATAATGGATAAAAAAGATATAAGAAGGCAACACTGAACAAAGGGTGCACGGAAAGACCAGACTGGTTTCTGGGGGTCCCACCTGCTTGCAAGTAGAACTTTTATTATTTTACCCGAATTCTGTGTCTCCATGTATTTCTGTGATTTTCTGGAACATTTGGTTTCCTGACCAGGAATCGGGAATGAAATAGCCCTTTTGGGCATCGGCCGGAACCCCACCAGAGGGAGCGGCTGTCTGTTTCAAGAGGAAAGGCACGCGCCTGGAACTAATTTCCTAGGCTCCCCAACAGAACATGGAGACCCGCTCACCAGCTGCGGATCATTCAAACCCGAGACGGAGGACGACAGAAGGAGGGTTGCTGCTGTTGGTGTCTCGTCTCTCTTTCCTTTGCTGGGTGAGAAACCCGGGGAAACCCCCTAGTCATTAACATTTGGTTTCGCTTTGATTTCACTTTGTGAATTTGTATTTTGTAACTTTGGGCAAATACAGCACAGGGGCCTGATCACCCCTTGTGCTTTGCCATTTGGGAAGATAGCTCCTCCCATGTTTTGGTTCACTTTGTGAACTTTGGGCAAAAATAGTGCAGGGGCCCAATCACCCCTTGTGCTTTGCCATTTGGGGAGGTAGCTTCTTTCATTTGTTTTGGTTACGGTTAGGGGGTCACCAGGAGGGAATGTGATAACTTCTGAATAAATGTGTGAGTGAAAGAGTTCTGGATAGCAGAGTGAGTGGAACGAGCTGTGGTACCAAGACAAGGGGGAAGCGCTTGCGCTTAAAGAATCCTCCCCGAGTCGCGGAACTTGTATGTGGTCTGTCACAGAACTTGTGTGTGGTCGCATTTAACAAAGGCACAATGGTGAGCTTAGGCGACAGCCCACCTTAGCCTGAATGGACCTTAAAATGGCTGAGAAGCCTGCAGCCAGGCAGGAGAATGAGTGATTTCCCCACCTTGGTTGTCGTGCGTCTCCATACAAGGATACCCATACACACCAACACTCTGATCGGCCGATCGTGGGGACAGAAACGTCTCGTCCTACTGTTCTGAAATGCAGGCTTAAGAATTTTAAGAAAGGTTTTACTAGAAATTATGGTATTAAGATGAAACCCCAAAATCATAGAACCTTTTTTGAGTTAGAATGGTCCACACTTTGCCCATCTTGGGCAACTGAGAGATCCCTAGATGAGGGTCTCGTCTCATCCATCTGGCTAACAGTCACCGCCCCTGGACAGGAATATCCAGATCAATTTCACTATATTGATTTATGGCTCAAATTGTGCCACAGAATGCCTCCTTGGCTTCATACATGCACCCTGGAAGCAAAACAATATCCTGGTCCTCCATCAGAAAGAGAACAATGCTGCAAAGGAACTGGTCCTTTCAGATCCAGACTGAGAGAATTTAGACTTTCCCCCTTCTTTTGGGTTGCTAAATTCACAAGTACAGAGGAGGTAGGGACAAAAGCATGAGAACTATTTGGCTTTGGAGCACCAGAGGGTACATGCTGTGGTCAGACTCAGAGAGGATCGAATAGGGCTTACACTCAAATTGGGAAAAAAAACTGAAAAGAGAAAATAAGTAATGGATTGAAAACAGCTAAGAAAGCTCTGAAGGCCATAAAATAAAGCCAAAGAAAGTAAGAAATTTTACGAGAAATCAAGTTACAAATTTTAACTAATTGATAAATGTATCTGTGTTTCAGTTTGAGTTGATGTTTAGTTGGTGTGCTTAAAATATTTATTGTACATTGCAAATTCTTCAATTGTAATTACAGGGTTAATTTGCTCTTTTCTGCACTTTGTTGATAAAGAACTCAAAGTTACTAACGTTCTATTGGCACCCAAATTTGAAGTGTAACAATCTGAGAACAAAAAAGGGACACTTTAAAATTTTAAGAGCTAAACACAAGTTTATGATAAAGTCTATAGTGAGATAAAAAATATTAAAAGCTATACAATTTTGATATAAAAAACATTTTTGCATGTTTGCCTTGTTAGAAAAATAGAGATACACAAGACCAGAAGGCTTATGTATGTCAAAAGATGAGTGAAAGTGATTTATCAAGAAATTATATATGTTTGTTGGTTTCAAGTTTGTTAAGAAAAGTTGAAATATGTTTATATTGCTTGTCATCAAAGGGTTAAATTCTAAGTATGTTACTATAATATGTGTACATTGGTCATCTTCAAAGAGTTTAAGCCAGGGATGTAGCTCAGTGGTTCCCGTGCCTGCCTCCCAAGCAGAAGGACAGGAGTTCAATCCCCAGTACCAAAGAGTTTAAGAGCCAACAGGTTACAATATGACCTCCTCCTTTAGAGTGAGTTAAAAAAAAAAGACTGTTGGGAAAAGGCACAAATAGACCAAGGTGTGGTATTTGAGATTTGACTTTAAAAAAAAACAAAGGAGGCTAGGTCCAGAGAAAAATAAAGTCATTTATTCTCTGCCAAGACCCCTCTAAAATACTTCAATTATTTGATTCCATCTTTGCTATCCATCGTCCTAATTGGGAGGACTGTAAAGAACTTTGTAGAACACGAGAAATCCAGATGCTTGGCATGAACAGCAGTTTCCAGTAAATGTGTGGCCCGACTGGAATCCCAATACCACATGCAGGAAAGCTTAAGCAATTATCGGATGGCCCTCCTGGCAGGGATAAGAGCTGCCAGTAAAAGGCCTATAAATATGATTAAAGTGCTAAAAACACAGCAGGAGCCCGATAAGAGCCCTGAGAGATTTTATGAGCGGCTCTTCGAAGTTTACAGAATATATATACCTTTTGATCCTGCTGTTTCAGATAACCATCAGTTAATATGACTTTTCTGACCCAGTCAGCTCCAGATATTAGAAGGAAAATTCAAAAGCAAGAAACTTGGGAGGGTATGAATGTAACACAACTGTTGCAATTGGCTAGGAAAGTGTATATGAACAGAGTCAGTGTGAGAGAAGGAACGAGTTAAAAGGGAAGATGAACGAGATAAGAGGCAGGCCAAGTACATAGCAGTGGCTATGGGAGCCAAGGTAGAGAAAGAAAAAGAAAGGGAACAAAATCAGAAGGAAAGCAAAAGAGAGGTTTAAACATGAGGACTTAAGATTGTGACCAGTGTGCATACTGCAGAGAGAAGGGACATTGTAAGAACAAGTGCCCATAGCTCAAAGAAAAGAAAAAGCAGAAATTAAAGGAAATATACTGGTACGCTGTTACCTGTGATGGAAGATAGTGTCTGACACAGACCAGGCTTGATGGAGTTAGGCCCCCACGAGCCCATGGTCAATATAATGATTGGGGCCCAAAATATGTCCTTGATGGTAGACAGCGGAACAGAGCACTATGATTTACTGTTATGCAGCCTGACCCAAAAACAATGCTGGGAAGGCACAAAAGGATTGTTGCTGCGCTTACAGGAAACTGAATATAAGGTATCATGGAAGAAAGCCCAGATTTGTGTACAGCATGTTAAATATTTAGGATTTCAAATAACGCAGGGCATTGGCTATCTAGGAAATGGAAAAAACAGGTTATTAGTGCCATTCCTGAACCCCAAACAAAGAGAAAGCTGAGGGACGTTTTTGGGGCAACAGGCTTCTGTAGAATTTGGATTCCTGGTTTTGCAGGGATCACTAAACTTCTTTATGAAGCCTTAAAGGGAAAAGAAGAAAATCATTTACTTTGGGCTACAGAACAAAAAGATGCTTTTAAGAAACTAAAACTGACCTTAGCAGCCACCCCTGCTTTAGGCATACCGGATGTAAAGCGGCCTTTTACTCTGTATGTGACTGAAAAACCCACATGCCCCTTGGAGTGCTGACCCAAGAAGTAGGCCCATGGAATCAACCAGGGGCATACCTGTCTAAGAATTTAGATCCAATAGCAAAAGGATGGCCTCCTTGTCTTTGGGCTTTAGCAGCCTCAGTTCTGCTGATTCAAGCAAACAAGTTGACTTTAGGTCAGGAACTGATTGTGCAGGTTCCACACGCAGTACTGGAACTGCTGAACACAAGGGCACATCGATGGCTCTCAAACAATTGGGTTACTCAGTACTAAGCCCTTCTCTGTGAGAAGCCCCACTTGCAGATTTTCCTGTAAAATCTTTAAATCCTGCTACTTTTTTTTTTCGGTACTGGAGATCGAACTCGGGACCTTGTGCTTTGCAAGGCAGGCAGCAGAACCACTGAGCTAAATCCCCGACCCTAAATCCTGCTACCTTCTTGCCAATGGAGACAGGCCCTCCTGATCACAACTGCTTGAGTGTCACCTACGAGCTCTTTTCCTGCCACCCCAACCTGCAAATGACACCCTTGTCCGATGCTGACCTCGTTCTGTCCACAGATGGGAGGAGCTTCGTGGAAGATGGGGTTCATCATGCTGGATATGCAATAACCACAAAGGATGAGGTGGTCCTAGCTGGGGCTCCTTCCTAATAGCTGGTTGACCCACCATACTGAGCTCTGGATGCTCATACAGGCACTCCAATGGACGAAGAGTAAGAAGGTAAATATATATACAGACTCTCGCTATGCATTTGCTACACCGCACATCCATGGCATGATTGAGAGCAAGGTCTTCTCACAGCAGAAGGAAAGCAAATCAAGTATACACAGGAAATTGTACAGTTGCTAGAGGCAGTGTGGGTACCTAGCAAAGTTGCAGTAATACATTGTTCAGGACATCAGAAAGGCAGAGACTTCATTGCACCAGGTAATAATAAAACAGACCTGGATGCTGGATGTCAGTAAAGACAACACACTCAAAGCCCTGTTCTCACCACTCTGGAGGCTGGTCAGTCAATGCACGAAGAATGGGAGCACTGACAAAGACAACATGGACCATTGTGCTATGCCAGATCACCATTGCTCTAAGTTTCTCTGTTTTTGAACTGCGGATGTTTAAGCCTAGTGCTGAAAAATTTCATGAGCAATATGTGACTCTTAAAATGGTAGAATGGGAACCGGAAGGCTATCCATTTACAATGTTCTTTGATGCCTGCCCAAAGGAACATTATGGGGAACCTAGGGTAACTTCTGACTGTGGGGGCTATTCTAATGAGAAATTACATTGCAAAGAGAAAGCAAAAGTTTGGATCAATGGCTCCCTTGTTGGACGAACCACTGGTAATTGTGACAACTGTAAACAAGGTCAATGTAATCCTATATCTATGTATATGCCAGCCCTATGGGATGCTGTTTGGCTACAAGGAGTAATATATCAAATTTATATAGGAAGCTATGCATTCACTTCTGAAATACCCCTCCAGGGTTACTGAAAATGGTACATGTTTCCTTGGAGGACAAAGGGACAATGACATAAACAACACTTGTACAAATCTAGTCTTGTTAAAGGAAGAAAACAATATGTTTCATTAGGACAAAAGAAATTAGAAAACATCGTGAAAAAAATTCAAGACACAATTCAGGCTTTGGAAACCCAACTAGATTCACTGGTTAATGTCATATTACAAAATAGAGGTGCTCTCGATTTGCTAACAGCCCAGAAAGGAGGAATTTGCTTATTTGTCAGTGAAGAGTGTTGTTATTACACTAATAAATCTGGTATAATACAGGAATCACTAGACAAACTGAAAGATCAGATCATGGATCTTGGTAATGAATTTGGTACAGGAGAACCATCCTATGGAATTAACTTTGACAGGGTGGAAAACTTGGATAGGACCTCTTTTAAGTCCCCTTCTTGTTATAATATTAATATTAATTGCCGGGGATTTAGCTCAGTGGTTCCACTGCCTGCCTCGCAAGCTAAGGACCCGAGTTCGATCACCGGTACCAAAAAAAAAAAAAAAAAAAAAAGAGAGAGAATATTAATGTGTGGTCCCTGTGTCATTCAGTGGATTTCAAAATTTATATAGCAGCGTACTGCTGCCACTCAACCCTACCAAATGCTAGTGCTAAGAAATGTAGATAAACTAGATAGAATATATTATGGATAGAAGAATTATCCTGAAGTAAACAGAGGGAAGAATGATGGGGTAAAGTTTTAGACTGCTTAGTAAGTTAGCTATTAAAGTAGCTGTAGAAGCAAAATAGGTAGTGTATCCCTTCTAAAACTTGCCTTAGCCCATTGCTTTTGTTGTCTAAAGTGAAGGTTATATATAGCTCCTTTGATCTGTACCTCTACTATAGATAACATCTTAGAAACAAAGTTGCAAAGCTTGAGTAAATTTGTGATATATGTGCTTTAACTGTCGAGTGTTTGTGCCTGTAATCAATGATAGAAACCACATGTGTCTAACCATTAAGCAGAAACTGGAATTTTATTTGCTCAGCAAAGACCACTAGAGATGAGATAATGGCTAAAAAGGAAACACTGAACAAAGGGCACGTGGACACTGACTAGACCAGCTTCTGGCAGTTCCACCAGCTTGCATGTAGAAATTTTATTATTTTACCTGAATTCTGTGTCTCCATGTATTTCTTTCCATGATTTTCCGAAACACTGATGCAGAAGCAGAGCAGCCTTAAATCTCATTCGCTCTTTGCAGGAATGCAAAAGTGGTTCTGTCAAGGTAGAAGACAGCTGGACTGTTTCCAAGCTAACATAATCTCCACTCAATCTAGTAATCACGCTTGTAGGCACATTTCCATTTGATTTGAAAACCTATGTCCACACAAACACCTGCAAGCAGATGTTAATAAGAGCTTTAATCGCAATCCCCAAAACTGTAAGCAACCAAAAGGCTCTTCAAAGGGAAATTTGATGAACTGTGCTACAACCATTCAATGGAATATTGTGTTCAGTGATGGAAAAGAAAAGATCCATGAAGTCAGAAAAAGACAGACTTAACTGAATACTGCTAAGTGAAAGAAACCATCCTGAAAAATCGATATACTATATGATTCCAAATATATGATATTCTGGCAAAATAAATAGTAAATAATAGTTGCCAGGGGTTCAGAAAGTGGAAGAAGACATGCTATACTCCCAAGGAAACTGAAAACCTATGTTCACATAAAAACTTGTACATTTTTATAGCCAGCCACATAATAGGCAAAACATAGAAACAATACAAAAGTCCACAATGTGATAAACCGTTAAGTGAAAAGTGGTATATTCACACAATAGTGTTCAATCACAATGAATAATGAAATACTAAAGCACACAACATGGATAAATCTTACAAATATTTTGCTAACTGAAAAGAACTTAGATAAAATGGAGCCCACTAAAAACATGTATATATCAGGAAAAGAAAAACCTGTACAAATATTTTAATACTAAATGAAGCACTTTAATACTAAACGAAAAGGTATATAATTCTTTTATTCTCTCTGCAAAAAATAGCAATCCCTAGCCAGGCCTGGTGGTGTATGCTTATAATCCCACTACAATGAGAGGCTGAAACAGGAGAATTTGAAATTCAAGCCCAGTCCAGGTAATTTAGTGAGACTTTGTCCATCAATTAATCAAACAATAAGGACTGGGAATGTAACTCACTGTGAAGCCTCTGGGTTCAATGTCCACTACTGCAAAAAAAAAAGAAAAAAAGAAAAAGGGATCCTATTTTACTAACTCACTGACATATGTACTAAAAAAAGTATGTAGTTGCCGGGGATTTAGCTCAGTGGTTTTGCCACCTGCTATGCAAACGCAAAGACCCGAGTTCGATCTCCGGTACCAAAAAAAAAAAAATGTACATAGTCAAAAAAAGGAACAAATTGACAGTGGACGGGTGAACAGCGGAGAAATAGTCTCTCCAAGATTTGGTGTCCAGCTGCTGAAATATAGCAACATGAGGGAAAAAAGGAGGGAAGTGGGTACCCAGGGCCCAGCAAAGATCTGAAGCAAGAATTGAAGCCTATGGGGAGAGCAAAGAAAGAGACTTTAATTGGAGAGAAGTAAGTGGCATGTGGCGCTTTCTACCTGAGCCTGGACTCACTGTGTGGGGAAGGGCAGCTCAAACCTGCAGACACACACTGACTGACTACTGACGACCCCAAAAGCCTCCACAGAGAAAAGCACCAGTGGAACGGAGCAGTGGATGCAGCAGACTGGAGTGGCTGGTGAGTTATTCCATTTCAGATATTCCCCAAGAGAGGGTGATTAGCCAGTAGCCATTTTGGAAAGGGGCCAACTGAGCTCAGAACTCAAAGTAGCTGAAGACTGGCTCCATCATGGTGAGGCAAAACCAAGTTCAAGTCAGCAGGAGGTCAAGGAGCTGAGTTCAACCCAGCAGGAGCCACACGGAGTGTTGCAAGCTGAACAAACTAAGTTCCAGCCTTACACCCAGAAACTAGCCTGGACTTCAGAACTAAAGGTACAGCCTTGCTGGGATTATCCATTACCCCACTATAAATCTAGGGCTGGCTTGTTGGGGTTAATCAACACGGATCTGGGCTCTGTGTGCCCAATTTGTCTACCAGTGACAGCAGAGACACTCCTTGAAGTTGACTTTTCTTCCTTTTGTTTTACTTTTCTTTTTGTTCTTGGCTGTTCTTGTTTTTTGTATAAGTGTGAACTCTGATTCTAGTTTTTCTTTTGTTCTGTTCTGTTATTTCTCCCTTCTCTCTTTCCCTCCTATCTTATGCACCAGTTTCCCAAAGTTTGTGTATATTCTTTTGTCCTCCAGCCTTACTTCTAATCCCTTCCTCTATTTCTATTTCTCTATTTTTCCCCCAACCCCTTTTAAATTTTTTCAGCTGAGAATAAAACCACCATGCAGAGGGCATGTTTACTATACACAATTTTCTGGTTCATTTTAGATTTTGTTATATAACCACAAATCTAATTAATGGTTAAAGGTGGCAAATTAATAGTTACCATGGTTTGGCAGTTTCTAGGCTATGATTGATGCTATTGTTATTGCTGATTGTACTACTTTAGTGGAGGTGACATAATTATTCTAATCAGTTGTTCTATCCAGTAAGCCAAGACCAAGACTGCCCAAGAGTCACAATACTATAGGCCAGTGCCAAAGAATGAGGGGCTAGGCCAAATAGGCAGCAACTTTCATCCCCAACAAATTGAAAAGGTAAGCTCTTGCAAAAAAAAAAAAGATTTAAAAAAAGATACAGATTTTTAAAAATAGGAAAATGATGGACACCATGAATGTTCAACATAGGAAAGAAATGTAGTCCATGAAACAGATTCAAATAGATATCCATGAGATTAAAAAAAATCTACTGAAAGTGCAGAATAAGCCAATCTGAATACAGAATATCAGATATAGAAGATAGGTCTGTGTTAGCATCCATGAGAAAAAAAGATTTCTCAAAAATAGCAAGGGATCATAAAAAAACCAACGAACACCTGCTAGATAATGCAACAACAAACAGTAAGATTGATCAAAGTCAATACAAAAGAAAATAGTGCAAACGATATAAAAAAACTGTTCACAGAAATAATGGCACAAAACTTCTCAAGCAGAAAAAATTATTTGACATGCAGATAAGTAAAACATATAGAACTTCAATTAGCAATGATCAAAAAAATTTATACCAAGGTATATATAATAGTCAAGGTTCTTTTCTTATACTTTGTTTTGGTGGTGGTGGTGATGGTGTTGGCTTAGTATTTATTTTACTGCTTGCTTTTAAGTATAAACACTGTTGTTGTTTATTATTATTGTTTATGATTTTTCTTTCTTTCTTTCCTGTCTGTCTTCCTGACCAGTTTCTGAAGGCTTGGGTTATCTTCCTTTCCCTTCAGCTTTGCTTCCAATCTCTATCTCTTCTTTTATTTCTCTATTTTTTCCATTTATCCTTTTTAAGTTTTCTCCACCATTGAGTAAAATCACTCTACTGAGTGGATATTTATTGTATATAATTTCCTGATTTGTCTTAGATCTTGTTGTATATTGAGCAAATATTTACTGTACATTATTTTCTAATTTATCTTAGACCTTCTTATATAACTTAAACCTTGTACCTATAGCTAAAACTGGCAAATTAATAGTTATCACACTTTGACATTTTGTACTCCTTGCTTGATGCTATTGTTGTTACTGACTGTACTACTTTAGCCAAGGTGACATGGTTGTTGTGACCAACTGATTCTCCTTGTATGCCAATACCCTGATTGTCTGGGGCTCATAAACAATACTATAGTCCAGTACCAAAGAAGTGAGTGCTAGGCCAAACAGGCAGCAACAATTCATCGCTAATAAATTGAAGAGGGAGGATCTTGGGACAGGCTCAAAAGCAAAAAGCTAGATGTGCCTATAAGACATCTCTGAAAAGTAGCCATTTCACTATGAGGTCTTGATACTAGTAATAATGCTACCTACCATAAGCAATTTACCAGCCTCATCTCAGAAAACAAACAACAGAAAATGAGAAAATACGGAAAGAAGATACAACCTACATATAGCCCCCAACTCACACAAGGCAAATCAAGGTGGCATTGTGGTGGAAGAAATCAAAAACCTTCCAGATGAATCCTATGAAATGGTGGCAGTGGAAGTAACAAAACAGATCTGTAAGTCTCTTGACAAAAACAAAACAGAGATAATTAAAGAGATGATAACCATTATGAAGGAAATGATTAGTGATCTAGAGTAGATACAGAGTTTTAAAATACAGGAGCTTAAGGCCGGGGATTTAATTCAGTAGTTTTGCCGCCTGCTGCGCAAGCACAAGGACCCAAGTTTGATCTCCGGTACCAAAAAAAAATTAAAAATTAAAAATTAAAAATTAAAAAATAAAATAAAAAATACGGGACCTTAGGAAAGACATGAAACCATGAATGCTCAACATAGAAAAGAACTGGATTCCATAAAGTAGACTCAATTAGAAATTCCAGAGATTCAAAATTCTACAGAGTCAACCAATGTGAAGATTAAATATCCGATCTAGAACACAGAGTTGTGGTTGGCGATCATCAAAGAAAGACTTCTTAAAAATGGCAAGGGACCACAATAAAAAAATCAATCCAAGAGCTGCTAGATGATGCAAAGACAATATAAGACTAACCAGAATCAGTGAAGAATCAGAAGATAGCACAAAGAGCATAAAAAACCTCTTCACAGAAGTAAAAGAACTTGAGACACAGATAAGTGAGGCATGTAGAACTCCAAACAGTCATGATCAGAAAAAAAAACAAAACTATACCAAATCATATAATAGTAAAGATTCCAGAAATGCAATACAGGAACTGATTATTAAAAGCTGTTAAGAGAAAAGAAACAAATCACCTATGAAGGAAAGCCCATCAGAATCACAGCAGACTTCTCAACAAAAGCCATCAAGTTAAGGAAAGCTTGGAGTGAAGTATTTCAAGCTTGCCCCCCCCCAAAAAACACAAACTTCCAATCCAGATTGATGTACCCTGCAAAATTATCTTTTTAAATTGATGAAGAAATAAGGCACTTTCATGACAAAGAACACCTAAAGAATTTCATGACTGCCAAACTAGCAGGCCAAAAAGTTCCAAAGGGTATTCTAGAAAAAGACAAGGAAGACAAGAATTCTAAGAATTTCAATACAATAAATAAATAGAAACAACAACAGGAAAAAAACATGGCAAGGATAAGTCAATACATATCAGTTATAACCATCAATGTATGGTCTCAGTTCACCAATCAAAAGAAACAGACTGGCAGAATGGATCAAAAAGCAAAACACAACAATATGCTGCATATAAGAAACACATATGATTCAAAAAGAAATTCACAGACTGAAAATCAAAGGATGGAAAACAATACTCCATGCAACAGGTACCCAGAAAAAAGCAGGAGTAGCTATTTGCAGACAAAGTGGATTTCAAGCCAAAACTGAAAGAGAAAGTCACTACAAGCTTGTAAAGAGAACAACCCAAGAGGAAGAGATAACAATGATAAACATATATGCAGCAAATATCAGCATACCCAACTATATAAAAAAAATTATACGTGAAAAAATCATAAAACATGAAAAACCAAATAGTACTAATACAACTGTAATGGGGGACCTCAATAATCCACTGTCAAAAATAGATCAACTAGGCAAAATAATCAAAGAAATTCAGAATTAAACACAACTTTTGATCCAATGGCCTTAGTGGATGTCTACAGAGTGTTCCAACCCACAACATCAGAATACACATTCTTCTCGCACACAGGACAGTTTCCAAAACAGATCACATACTAGCTCATAGAACATGCTTAAGTAAATACAAATGAATTGAAATTATCCAACCATATTATCAGACAATACTTGCAATGAAATTGGAACTCAATGGCAAAAGAAAAAACAAGAACTTCATGAACACATGGAAATTAAATAACACCCTCCAGAACAACCAATGGGTCACAGATGAAATGAAAGAAGAAATTAAACAATTCCTACAATTCAATGATAATGCCAATACGACATACCAGAATTTATGGGACATAATGAAAGCAGTCATACAAGGGAAATTTGTAGTGGTGAATTCCCATATCAGAAAAACAGAGCAACCTCAAATAAACAACCCAATGTTGGGCCGGGGATTTAGCTCAGTGGTGCCACCACCTGCCGCGCAAACGCAAGGACCCAAATTTGATCCTAGGTACCAAAAAAACACAACCCAATGTTGAAACTCAAGCTTCTACAAAAAGAACAGCAAGGGTCCAGGGATTTAGCTCAGTGGTTCTGGAGCCTGCCTCCCAAGCTCAAGGTCCTGAGTTTGATCCCCAGTACCAAAAAAAAAAAAAAAAAGAGCAAGTCAAGTTCAAAGCTCATATGAGAGATGAAATTATAAAGATCAGAGCAGAAATTAATGCAACAGAGACTAAGAAAACAACACAAAGAATCAATTAATCAAAGAGTTGGTTCTTTGAAAGATTAATAACATTGACAACCCTTAGCCAATCTTATCAAAAAAAGAAAAGAAAAGAGGGTCAGGGATTTAGCTCAGTGGCACCACCTGCCTCGCAAGTGCAAGGTCCTGAGTTTGATCCTTGGTTCCCCCAAAAAAGAAACACGGAAAGAAAAGACCCAAATCCATGCAATCAGGAATGAAAAGGGTGAAATCGCAATGAATCCTGCAGAAATCCAGATGACATCAATACCTAATTCAAGAACCTGTATTCTATTAAGATAGAAAACACAGAAGAAATGGACAGATTCCTAGATACATATGAATTACCAAAGCTGAATCAAGCAGATATAAAAATTCTAAATAACCCAATATCAGTCAATGAAATTCAAGAAGTAATAATAATAATTTAAAAACTACCAACAAAGAAAAGCCCAGGGTCTGACATATTCACTGCTGAATTGAGAAGATCTAATGCCACAACTCCTCAAATTCTTTAATGAAATTAAAAGGGAAGCAATACTCCAAACTTATTCCTAGAAGCAAGATTTACCTTGACACAAAAATGAGAGAAGGATCTAACCAAAAAAGAGAACTATTGGCCAATCTCCTTAATGAACATAGATGCAAAAATCCTCAATAACATACTGGCAAACAGAATGCAGCAAATCATCAAGATTATATGCCATGACCAAGTAGGATTCATCCCAGGGATGCAGGGATGGTTCAACACAAGCAAATCAAAAAACATCATATACCACAATGACAGAGGAACAAAAACCACGTGATTATCTCAACAGATGCAGAAAAAGAGTTTGACAAAGTCCAACACCCATTTGTGATTAAAAAAAAACTCTACAAAAATTGGAATAGATGGTCTTTATTTCAAACTGATAAAAGCCATCTATGACAAAGACCCAATCCAAAAATGGACATCTGAACTGAATAACACACTTCTCAGAAGAAGTAGAAACAGCAAATAAAAAGATGAAAAAAAAATTCAACATCAATGGTCGTTTGAGATATACGAATTAAAACAACACTGAGATTCCATTTCACTTAAGAAAGAATGGCTGTTATCAAGAAATGAACCAATAACAAAAGCCAGCAGGGCTATGGGGGAAAAGGAACGCTTCTCCACTGTTGGTAGGAGGGTAGACTGGTGCAACCACTGTAGAAATCACTGTGGAGATTCCTCAAAGACCTAAAACTAGAGGTTCCATTCTACCCAGCCATTCTCCTTTTGATATCTTCCCAAAAGAATTAAAAGCAACAAACCACAGTGATATATACACATCCATGTTTATAGCAGCACAGTTTGTAACAGCAAATCTTGGAAATAGCCCAAATGCTCATCAACCAAGGCATTGATAAAGACAAGGGTTTTTTATACAATGGAGTACTACTCTGCTATAAAGAAGGATAATAAGCTTGAGACATTTCTAGCTAAATGGCTACACTTCGGGACATGCTCTTAAATGAGACAAATCAGACACTCAAGTTTAATTACCACACTGTTTCTCTAGTGTGAGAAAGGGAAAGTGGAAATGAGGACCAAAATGTGTAATAAATATTGGGAAATGGCAAGAAAATGTTCAAATGAGACAAGGAAGGGGGAGGGGAAAAGGAAAGAAGGGACAAAAGAAAAAGAATAGATGGAAAACAAGGAAGGGAAGAGGGGTCAAGGGAGGGGAGGTGAATGGGAACAAAAAGAAGAAGCAAGATATATCATGTACAGGTACAAATTCCCTATGATGAATGTTATCATTATATACGTCTAAAATGTGACAACAGATGTTTTCCTTTAAAAAAAAAAAAAAAAAAAGTAAAAGAGCTAGGCATAGTGGTGCATGCCTGGAATCCCAGCACTCAGGAGACAGAAACAAGAGGAACAACACTGCAAGTTTAAGGCCAGCCTGCACTACAAACCAAGTCCCTATCTCAAAACAAACAAAAAGTAAACCCCCCCAAAAAGTTTACCCTAATCTATACCTTTTCTCTCAGGCTGTCATAAGAACTTTAATTTTCTCCTGAAATCTTCTATTAGCACTGTATTTATTTTCTAATCATAATGATAAATCCTGTTGGCTAAAACCATGCATTCAGGATAAACGGAAGTTGTTTATTCAATGGAAAAAATATAACAGCTTATATTCTACATAGTTTATTCTTTTTCTATTACTAACAGAAAGCTTTTATCATATTTGTGAATGATCTAAAGTTCAACTGGGCATGGTGGAGCACACCTGTGAGCCCAGCACTTGGGAGGATGAGGCAAGAGGATCCCTGCAAGTTCTAGGTCAGCCTACACAGTAAGCTCAAGGGCAATCTGAACTACATAGTGAGACTTTTTCTCAAAACAAAAAAAACTGATTTAAAGTTCAAACCACTGTACTTATAAGAAATGCAATGCATTAAATATTTTTAAGAAAATAAAAAACCCATGCTAATGCTTATAAAAACTGATAAAGTATCTCAAGAGCTACCTTTATTTCTTTTGTGTTTTTTGTAGTACTGGGATCAAACTCGAGACCTTTCACTTGCAAGGCAGGCGCTGGAACCACTGAGCTAAATCCCTGGCCTACCTTTATTTCTTTTAATAAATGGCAATGTTGCCAAGCATGGAGGCCCATGCCTATAATCCCAGCACTGGGGAAGCTGAGTTAGTACTGCCTCAAGTTCAAGGACAGCCTGGGCTACATACTAGACCCTGTCTCAAAAAATAAAAACATAGGCCAGGGATTTAGCTCAGTGGTTCTGCCGCCTGCCTCGAATGCAAGGTCCTGAGTTCGATCCCCAGTACCAAAAAAAATTTTTTAAATAAAAACAACAGGACTGGGGATTTAGCTCAGTGGTTCCGGTGCCTGCCTTGCAAGCACAAGGTCCTGAGTTCAATCCCTGGTACCAAAAAAATAAATATAAATTTTTAAAAAAGAAAATTCCTATTATAGGATCAATATCAAATCATTCTGACAGATACTTATCAATCAAGTTTTACCATGATAAGATAAAAAGTACTAAATAATCTGTCATCTCTGTGGTTAGTTTAACATCAAAGGTATTAAGTTTTCATTTGAACAAGGCCAAGGATTTAGCTCAATGGTGCCCTGGCCTGCCTCAAAAGCCCAAGGTCCTGAGTTCGATCCCCCCAGTACCAAAAAAAAAGTTTTCATTTGAACAAAAAAGAGAGATATCAAAGACAAATGTCACTATCCAAAGAAAGGCAGAGAGAAGAAAGAGGGAGGACAGAAGGAACAAATTTTGTAAGTTGCAGCACATAATGTCAGAGTAACTAGAAATTAAAACCGGGTACTGAGACTACATTTCATATCCAAAAGTGGGATTTCAAATTAATCTACTAAGAAACAGAAAAAATGGTTAGGATTTTATAATCAGATATCAATTAGAAAGGTAGACAACATACATGTGGTAGTAAATGTCTACTACTGCAGTTAGAGTGATATAAAACACAATAGTTCTATTTAGATAACCAGATACAAAGTTCAGATACTTTTAAAGGCCAATTAATGCTACTGCAATGCCCTAACCTTTTTTATTAATTTGAAAACAAAAATTATTCACTTACAATTAGATGTCAGAGACATTTCTAATTGATACTCTAGCAAATATTGATCCTCTGTGGGTGTATAATATCAACATTTTTTCTTTAGAATATTTTGATGAATTATTAATTTCAATTTTATGAGTTTTATTATACTAAACAATGAGCACTTAACAGGTAAAAATGAAAGATAAAATACTGAATTTTAAGTTATTATTTAGTGTATATAAAAGCGTCAAAATTTTCAACATTGACTTTTTTGTATAGTCTAAAAAATAACAAATAAATTCCTATATGAACTACAATGAAAATACCAATAGAACTCTACAAAAAAAAATCTTTACTTCAATTATCACACCTAAGGCAGTCTTCATACATAAAAACTGCATGTCCATGCACACATCTCACTAACACAGACAACATATGTGCTTATTTTCCTTTCTTGTGTGGCAGGCGATTCTTATTACCTCTCGTCCTGTTTTGTCAGGAGCTTCCTACTATACTGTACAATGTGCACTTAGTGGGAAAATAAGATATTAATAAAATATCAAACATATAATAAATGCTTAGAACAGACATCAACATTTTCATATCAGCTGTTTACTTGCTTACCAAACCTAAAAGATGGAGCCCCCCCACTGCTATTGTGTGGGGGAAGATGCAGCAGCCTCTTCTCCAAGCTACCCCTTTGCCTCCGGACTTCACTGGGGCTAGCAGCCGCCCAACCAAGGGCCCGGGGCCACGGGCTCAGCGGATGACCACGGGCTCAGTGTCCAATCAGCAGTTTGCAGGTGGCTGCGCCAAGGTGCCCGAGGAGGCGCCCAAGGAGGCGCCAGTGGACGCAGCCCGGGCGGCAGACGAGCCCCAGCTGCTGCACGGTGCAGGGCATCTGTAAGTGGTTCAACGTGTGCATGGGGTTCGGCTTCCTGTCCATGACTGCCCGCACTTGGGTTGTGCTTGACCCCCTGGTGGACGTCTTTGTGCACCAGAGTAAGCTGCACATGGAGGGTTTTCGGAGCCTGAAGGAGGACAGTGGAGTTCACCTTTAAAAAGTCTGCAAAGGGCCTGGAATCCATCCGTGTCACCGGTCCCGGTGGGGTGTTCTGTACTGGGAGAGGTGACCCAAGGGGAAGAACATGCAGAAGCGTAGATCCAAAGGAGACAGGTGCTACAACTGTGGTGGTCTAGACCATCATGCCAAGGAATACAAGCTGCCACCCCAGCCTAAGTGCCACTTCTGCCAAAGCATTAACCATATGGTGATCTCATGTCCACTGAAGGCCCAGCAGGTTCCCAGCTCCCAGGGGAAGCCAGCCTACTTCCTCGAGGAAGAAGAGATCAACAGCCCTGCCCTACTTCCGGAGGCCCAAAATTGAGCACAATGGGTGGGGGATATTCTTTGTTATCAGGAAGTTTCAAGAAGCAGGCATCAATCGGCAGTGGAGAAAGTGGGGTTAGGGTGGGTTGGGGTAGCTGGCACTGCCATGTATCCCAGGCCAGGGTTCCCAGGATCACCATCTTCCTTCAGTGGGGGGAAGGGGTGAGGCAAAGGAACTCCAACCATGCTCTATCCAAGTAAAAGTGAGGGCTTTGGGAGAGCCACCCTAGAACCTGCGTGCTGTATCTGAGGCTTTACCCCCACAAGGATAGGGAAGTTGTTTTCCTTTTGAGGAAGGATATGTAATAATATTTCCCTTGCCAGGGAAATCAATTAGGTATGAGATCAAATTAATGGACCCAACCTACAAGCTACTACATTCTGTGGGAGGGAATCTCGGGAGCAATGTGGGGTTTTTAGCATCTTTTTTTCCCTCATAACCCAATCTTGGGACGTGGTGCTGGGAACTGTTCCAAGCAATGTGTTATGATGACAGGCAAAAAGGGTGGTTGGGAGAACAGTTGCAGATCTGCTGCTCCTCACTCACTCTCATCCCTTCCTGGGCCAATGTGATTTTATTTATTTGCTCCTTTAGATGACTGCACCTTGGGTCCCACTTTCTCCAGGATGCCAACTGCACTGTGTGCGAATGACGTATCTTGTGCATTTTAACTTTTTTTCTTAATATAAATATTCTGGCTTCGTATTTTTGTATATTTTAATCTAAGGCCCTCGTTCCTGCACTGTGTTCTCAGGTATAAGAGCAATCTCAGGGATAAGTCGGCAGCAGCTCCGGGTCTGCACAGCAGGAATACTTTTTGTTTCTATCACTACGGAGAGCAAACATTTGGAGTGCATAGCCTATCGAAGTGAACTACCTCATTTCTGCCAATGAGAGCTGAGTCTTCTGCCATAGTACCTTCTTGAAATCCCCTCCATTTTTCATAGGAGGATAGGTTTTAAAGGGTCTGCCCCATGACTTGATCTTCTACTGGAAGACTGAAAATTAGTCCAAACAGGAAAAGGTGGTGCAGAGAAGTTAAGAGAGGCTGGGCCAGGTAAAAGGCCCAGAGAGGAAGCTGAGGTTAGGTGATGTGATGGTTGTCTAATCATACGGCAAGGGGCTAGCTTTACATATCTGATCCATTCTTCGCTAGATAAGCCTAGCTCTACAATGCACAAAAGGGTGTGTGTGTGTGTGTGTGTGTGTGCGCTTATACATTTAAAAAAAGTGAGTTGGTAATGCTGTTTTAATACCAATACCCTTGTGCCCATTATGTGCTGTGCAGGAATGGCTACACGAAGCAAGGACTAAAATTCGGAACCATTCAACATTCTTGGCTTCCAGCGAGACCCATAAAAGAGGGCCTCAGTGGTGCTGGGAGCCAGTGTCCTGCCCTGCTGCAGTAGCGACTAATAGAAGAGAAAAGGGGGGTTTCGTTTACGTGCTGTGAGATCACTGCAAATCTACCTCACTGTGTTGAGACGAGACAAATGCAATAGAACGCAATGGGTAGTGTGTGTCTGATCCTGGTTTCTTGTCTCCCTCAAATGCTGTCCTCCTCTTAATTATTATATTTGTCTGGGCTTTGTAGGACTTTACTGAGTCTCTGAGTTGGTGATTGCTAGGTGGCCTAGTTTGTGTAAATATAATGTGTTGGTCTTTTCTCCATGTTCTTTTGGGGTTTGTTTACAAAATTCTTTTTGTGTTGAGAGAAAAATAGCCAAATCATCTTTGACAGAAGGTT
Source organism: Heterocephalus glaber (assembly GCF_000247695.1). Next base: position 2,270,910 of record NW_004624890.1, on the reverse strand, counting down.
CTGCACCAGGCAAATGGATCTGAAAAATAAGTTCGGGGAGGCTCTTTTTGAAGTGGGGATCATGAACCATCTTTTCTTCTGTAGTCCCCTTTTCCTTATCTCCTATTTGGGACCAAATCTGTCCTAAAAATCTGACTCCTACCTTTTTCTCTCCCCTAAAGAAAAACTACACACCCACACACATACATATTTAATTCTTGGAGTATCTCTGCAACTCTTAAGAGACTTATGCAGAAACCTTGAAGGAGCAAGGAGCCTCTACCTCTTGTTCCCAACCTCCTGAGTCAAGACGGTTATTTGATACAATTCATGCCAAGCACCTGCTGTCTGGATGGATCAAACCTACTGAGTTTGTAATCCTCGAGAAAAGGAAGTGGGGGCCTTGGGGGGCCTTCTATGTTAAAGTGGGGTCAGGAGACCAGGAAAGGGAGTATGAATGTATATTCAAGTCACTCAGGAACTTTTATGCAGGTGCAAGAAACTTATGTCAAAGTGGCCTCAAGATTGTTTAATAGGAGACAGACGAATGTAACTCCATGTTTACTGCTAGAAACCAAAGCTCTGTGTGAAATCTTGAATTTATGGAGAGGGATGGAGGGGGGAGGGGGGGAAAGTATGTACCTGTCCTTTCCCTGAATCCTTCATGCCATTCCTGAACTTCCCAGGACCAAGCCACCTTGGGCTTTGGTGACCCCATCACCAGGGTGTCTCTTTGATGGTTGATTTTGCTGTACCCCTTTACACTTACTTCCTTTCCTATTTTCTAATCATTTCCTAACACGAGTGCTGACTGTTCCTTCCCTTCTCCTTTCCCCAGGAAAATACAATGAATAAAAAGTCTTATTGGTACTTAAAAAAAAAAAAAAAAAAACCTAAAAGATAACATCAGAAATAAAAACCTATGTGAACTACAATGTAAATACATATAAAAGTCTATCACAGAAATCATCTTTGCTTCAACTGTCACAACCAAGGCAGTCTTCACACATGAAAACTGCATGTTCCACACAAGTATTGCTTATACTGATAGCACATGTTTTGTTTTCCTGTCCTCTTTTGTAGGGCACAGTTGAATATTTCTGGTTTTCCTATTGTTGTAGTAGGTCTTTGTGATGCTGTGCCTGCCTGTTCACCTGTCAGCTCACCAGTGTGCTCCAGAATATATTTGCGTAGTTCCTGGGACAGAAACATTTTGGTTTTCCTATGTTGTAAATGATCTCTTATGAGTTCCAGTTCCAATCTGCTAAGAAAATGTCTCCATAGTATTTTGCACTTATTATTTTCTTTGTAAACTATGCCACAGATATTTAAGATCAAGTAAAACATAAACATTGGCCAACAATCTGTGTTTTGAGTGACATCATAGTTGCTGCATAACTCATCAACAACATCTACTCCACCTTGGTTTTGTTGTAGAAAGTTTCCATCTCAGGCTTCCACTTTGTTGAGGTTTCTCTATCAATATTTCCATCATGGTGCAATGCTGACATCAGCAGTACCAGTTTGTTTTTCTTTGCCATATATGAGGTCAACGTTCTATCTTTCTGAAATCCAAAGACTGTACTCTACAAGTCTCTATTTTAAAACTGTTAACATTCATTTGGAATTTCTGCTTTGTTCCTGTGTTCAGTTCCTACGCTGGTTAACTTGTGCTATTAGCAAATGTGACACTGATTGGAAACTGGTGAATCAATTGCTGAATGTCACATTCCAATTAGTTTGGGATCCCGGGGATTTAGCTCAGTGGTTTCGTCACCTGCTGCCCAATTAGTTTGGGAGACAGGAGCAACAAGTCTGTTCACAACATCATTTTGTTTATTAATATATGAATAAGGACCTGGTGGCTGAGTTTCATGATAAATTTCTAAACTGAAAGCATAAGTCTTCACATCCACAAGAGTATATATTTTTATGCCATATTTTGAAGCAATTGTTTTGCATATACTGCCTGAAGCTACAGCGACCATGAAATGCTGCAAAATGTTCATCAATAGTCATGTACTCAGATGATAAAATTGTTTAACAACTACTCACAAATCTCTCAAACAGCAAGCAGATAGCAGCCAGATTATCAATTCTTTTTCTTGGGGTGGGGGGGTTGTTTGTCATCAAGCCTCAGGCAATTTTGAAGGAAACCAAATCTCATTGTCACTGTTATTCTACAAATCTCATGCCCATACCCATTGCTTCTATATTCCTGCAATTACCAGGAAAAAGCCCTAAATACAGCAGATCTATGAAATGCTTTCAGTTCAGCTAGCAAGGTGTCATAATGAATGCATTTCTGAGTACACCTACTGGTTCATACAAAACCTTTTACTTGTATTTCATCATTTGTGTATTGAACATCTTGAAGCATCTGGTCTGTTACAATTTCCAACAATGATTGGCAGTGCTGGCATTCTGCCCAATAGGTATCACCCCAGTCAAGATCCTCACTATGTTGTCGGACCTAGTTCTAACACTGGATCATTCCGTTTGGTTGCATGACCACTTTGTACCATTTCAACTAGTCAAAATATATGCTCAACATTGCTGTTTTCTTTGTCATCTGAATCAAGGAAGTCTGCATTCCCCATGTCTGTATCAGTTGATTCTTGCTCCATTTCACTGTCACAGGAACTTTGGCTCACATGGTCAACATCGAAGTCATTATCATCATCCACACAAGAGTAATCTGATGACTCACTTTCAACCTCCTCCAAAACTTGCAAATCTGTTTTTTCATGGCCATTGTCCTGAATTGGGCTACTTCTACCAGAAAAATCAAAAGAAAAGTTTTTTAAAACAAATCCTAAATGCACAGAAATTTACCAATGAGCATCTCATGGATAAAATCTGTTGCTGCTTTGGAGCTCTTATACACTCCTTGCTGTTCTGCCAAATGGTGAAGGCACAGATGGGTTTTGCTTTCCCCAGGTGCAGCTACTGTGAGTCACATCCATATTCCATTATGATAAGGGCCAGGGATTTAGCTCAGTGGTTCCGCTGCCTGCCTCCCAAGCGCAAGGACCCGAGTTCGATCTCCGGTACAAAAACAAACAAACAAAAAATTACACATATTCCATTATGGTGAAATATATTTGCATAACAGAAGTGGTGTGGGTGTATTTTACCCCCTGTGATGCTCAGGTAAACATGCAAAACCTGTTAGCCAAGCATTATGTAGGTAAAAATCCTGGTTTGCCACATTTGCACACATACACACACAGTGCCATTTGTTCTAACAAGTGGGTAAACACAAAGATTGCTTCCTATATCCCCCCAGGCACAGCTACTGAAGATGCACAGCTGGCTACTATTATGCTAAAGTACAAATTTAAAATAGAAAAGTATGGATGGGTTGTTGTAACTCAATGTTATGCTCTATGGGTTTAAGAAGTAGTTATATCCCCAAACCCCCTCTACAGTATACACAGATGGCATCTGTACTACCACCATCCTGAAAAAAGACCAGAAGCTGAAAACTTATTCTGTGAAAAGAGCAAAACACAATGTCTTTGGCTTGATGGACACTGATGAAAAGGTGAATCTGAGTAACCACTGTTGAGACCCCTTTTCTCTTCCCCCAATCAGGATTCCAAAAACCTTCAGCAAGGATAACAACCTCCAAGCAAACACCAAAAAATTTTCTCTGGAAAATCAGACTATATCTGATACAAAGACCTAGAAAGCTATTTATACAGGAGTTCTGCAAAGAAAACAGCCTAGCCATACTGCCTTCAGCAAAGCCCAAAGTGACATGCACAGAGACCCAACTCTTTTTTCAGCTGTTCTAATTGTAGACAAAATCAGAAAGCAAAAGCATTACTAGACATATGAACAAGCTACTAATGTGAAAGACACCTAAATAGAAAAGCAACTTCGAGGACAAACTGCAAAATCAAATGTAAAGCAAACAAACCAAAAAAATCTAACAATATCCTCAACAGTACAAAATAAATTGCTTCATGAAACAAGAACGTGATATTACAAAAAAGAATTTAAATAAGACTCCTAAAATTTTTGAGACACAGTAGCAGATATGAAAAATATAAGGAATAGAAAATAAAACTAATCTTCCACAACATAAGGCATAAAATCAAATAGAAAAAGAAAACCAGCCAGGTGTGGTGCACACACCTGTAATTCCAGTGATAGAGTCCTCCTACCAGACAAAATGGTCCCAACGGTCCTATATTCTAAAATGGCTCCCATTCCTAAAATGGTTCCTGATTACAGAAATGAGCCACTTCCGAAAAGTGAAACCTACTCCCTCTGGAGAAGCAAAACCTAACTTGTTGCTCCATCCTGCTACCCATGTGATCTTCCCCTTCCAATCACCCGGCGTCCAGTTTCTCAACTCTCAGATACTCTTCCCGCTGCACCACCCTATATAAACCTCACACCAGTGAGTCTCACCCTCTCTTGCCATTGTTCGAGGTAACCTGGCAGCTCCTTCCCAATAAAGCCCTGCCTAAGGTGCTCCTGTTTCGGCTCATTTTCTTCCACCCAATACCTGGGAGGCTGAGGCAGGAGGATCACTGCAAGTTTGAGGCCAGCCTAGGCTACATAGTGAGTTCAAGGCCAGTCTGAACCACACAGGGAGACCCTGTCTCAAAAAAACAAAAAAAGAAAACCAGAAAATGAAGGCGTCTAGAAAAATGAAAACTAAAATCTGTGGGAAAATGATTTCAAATCTAGAATTCTACTGTCCTCTAACATACTGTCCAGAAAATATAAAAGTAGAATATATTTTCAGATACATGAAGTCTCAAAATATTTATACTCCTCTTACTTCTACAGAGCTTTTAGAGGTACATCAAGAAAGAAAACATAGGCTCTAGAAAACAAAAAAGTCTGTAACAAAAGGAACCTTCAGGATGAATTCAAAGGCAATTTCAAAAATGACAGCTATGTAGCTAGACTAGGTAATATCATCCAATACATACAGGAGTAGGTCAGAGAGCTCTAACAAAGACTTGATGAAGATGATAAAGTGAAAGAATGTGAATGTATGTGAAAAACATTTGGGGATGAAAGAATGAGTATTCACTAAATTGAGAAAAAAAAATTCCAGAGACAGCCTAAAGTTGTTCAGGAAAAGGAAAATAAAATTATAACACAGTACTTGGCTCAACTGTTCAAGTTTATATATGCAGTATAATTAAAACATATGGTAAACTTTTTAATTTTTATTTATTATAATAAAAGATACATTGCTATTAATACCCTCCCTCAGTTCAAACACGCTTAGTCCATCATTCTTTCCACTTTCTGAAGCAGTTCTAGAAGGCCTCTTTCATGAATGTCTTTAATTGTACTGTTCTGGTGGCCTCAATGTCCTGAATGGATTCAAAACATGTATCTTTCATGGTCACTTTTCCTTTGCAGAAGAGCCAGAAGGCCCAGAGTGCCAGATCTAATAGATAAGGTGGATGAAAACACACCTGTTTTCACAAGCCTCTACCCACTGGGTGGCACCCAGCAGCAGCATTTGCTATACTTTTAATTGCACCTCATAAACTTACACTTAATTGCTTCAGCAAGTGGCAAAAATTCTGGGGTGAGTGTATTTGAAGTGAGGGGGCATAATCTGCGGGGATTGATGATACTTGTCATTTACAATGATAAAATTTTTTAATATAAACATCTACTGCATATTTTGATCCTATCTCATAGTATTAACTATGTATACTGAGAAGGTGGCAAGAGGCATCCATCCACATGTACCTCACCTACAAAAGGGAGACTATGATGCTGCAGAGACCAAAAGGTGAAATATTAGTGCAATGCCTGGAACAAAAAAAAAAAAAAGAAAACCATGTATTACTGCTTATCTCAAGCCATCATCTATTTCATATGACAAAAACTTTATTTCTTCAATTGAGCAAATGAGGTTGAAATTGAGGAATTGAACTTATCAACTAAGAAAAGTCCAGGCCCTGATGGCTTCACTGCTGAATTCTACAAGACATTTAGA
>NW_004624890.1:2240787-2262160 GCF_000247695.1 Heterocephalus glaber | reverse complement strand
GCATTATGTAAAGGTACAATTCCCAATGAGAAATGTAATTGTGTTGTATACCTACAATGTACCAATAAAAGAATTTAATAAAAAGAAAAGAAAAGAAAAGAAATATAGGGAACAGAAATTGTCTGGAAGAATATTAACTTGGCATTAATATAAGAGGCCAAGACACTCCCATGACTGTTCTTAGAGGTCCAATGCTGATGGGAATCCAAGGAAGTGAGCAGTCTCTCACTGGTGTTGAAAACACAGTGTACAAGGCAGGGAGGAACACATGCCTGGCATAAGCCAGTGCTTCAAAGAAAGTCTGTACAAGGTATCCACAAAACTGTGATAAAGATCTAACAAAGAGGTACACCAAACCTTTCTGTGTATAGTAACCACCTTTCATATTTTCTCTAAAATTTTTAGAAGGGAAAAATCAGAGTAGGATAAGGGGAATCATTTACATCCCACCTCCCTCCATGAAAATACTTAAAAATATCACTGATTGTTTAAAAAAATTGTTTTTGGTTACTGAGTATTAATATATACTAGACACCATGCTAAGTGGCAGGGATTAAAAATAAAATTTTTTTGCAATTGCCCCATCTTCAAAATCACATTGTGATGGGAAGTATACTCTTTTCAAAAAGGGATATGTATAACAAGGACTATAAAGGGCCCTGAAGTAGCATCTAACAAACCGTGAAGGTGACACAAGCAAGGGGAAAAGTGTTAGATCCTAAACTAAAGAAATGAGTGTGGCAAGAAGAGCTGTCCAGCCAGAATATCAAGAAGAGCACTTAAAAAGGCAGGCCAACCTTCAGGGAGAAGCGCAAGTTGAGAGAAAAGCAAGTGAAATGGCCAAGTCCTGTGGCAGGGGAAGTGGTCAAGGTGGAAAGGCATAGCTGAGGCTGGGGTCGTGAGGAAACACATCTCCCAAGGAGTCTCCTCAGCAGCTTCCAGCACACTCCACTCTCCATCAGACAAGCCCAAGTGAACCACAAAGAAGGGGGAGGGCCAAAGCTCCCAGCCACTTCCTCTCTGTATTAAAGATACAATGCTACAGATGAGCAGCAGAGGCAGCAACACCAAGAACACAAGAACAAGAACAAGCAAGGTAGGTCCCTAATCCACCCAACAAAAAACAGCCTCTGCCAAAAAAATACAGAAGCACAAATCTGCAAAGTTCCTGTTGTTTTAAATAAATGAACACAGTAAACACATTTTTATAACTGTTATAAATATTGGCTGCAACTTTCACATCTACATCCAAGTAAGTTTGTATACTCAAGGCAACATCAAGGATCTTTTTTCTTTTTTTTTTTGAGACAGTTCAAGGCTGGCCTTGAACTCACAATGATCCTCCTGCCTCAGCTTCTCGAGTGTTGGGCTGACAGGTGTGCGCCACCATGCCCAATCAACATCAAGGATCTTTAACCATTATAAGTTAGTGGATTTGGATCTAATGAGTTAAAAATACTAAGGAATATATCTATGAAACACGAGGGTCTTCAGTTTTAAGATTCTTAAGGGGAGAGAGAGCACATCCTAATTATTTCTGGAGCCCTATTTTTCTTCCTCAACTGCTAGTGCCTAACACTGTAGGAGTTGTCCAATAAATGTTTCCTGTATTATGCATTAATGCCATGCATTTATAAGATGGCTAAAATAAATGTGGAATGTGGAAAACTTTCAGACACTGGGCTTGGAAATTTCACAAACAAGGATAACAGTGTTTATACAGGACTCTGGTGTATATACATTCTGCCATTCAGTTCTCACATTAATCCAGTGGAATAAGCATTCCATTCTCCCAGGAGACAGAGAAACAGAGGATAAGAAACTACGCTGTCATCTGCCCAAGGTCACATCACTGGTAACAAACCAAAGAACTTGAAAGCAAAGTCTCCTCACTCCTGGCCACTGTTCTCCCCAGGACAACCTTCAGTTAATCTGTACATGGATATATTCTACACACATATAAAATGTATTTGCCACAAAGTATACAGTACTAACATGCTGGGAAATATAATGAACAAATTTAAGAAAGAGAAATCACAAGTATTTACAAGTATGCAAAGACAATAGAGAGGCCCGGTAAGGGGCCTCAAACAATCTCTGAAGAATAGAGGATGCTTTATATCACATCCCAAAGATTTTTCATCTTTACCTTATAATTCCAATCATTTAAATCAATACCCAGGTTGCAACCCATTTAAAAAAAGCTTCTGAAACCGGAAAGTACTTTCAAATCACTTCAAGATCTAATTAAAATATATTCTAATCCAAGAGTTGGGACTTGAACTATTTATTTCATTTCTAACATGCTCCTAGGTGAAACGGAAGCTCCACATTTTAAGGACCTAAGGCAGATTCTTAAGGGTTATAGTTATGTAGAGATAGGAATCCTCTTCATCCTGAAATTACTTTCTATTGCCAGAGGGCCAAGAGGAGCTTTTTTCTGCCCTATAAAACAGCAACAGAATTTTTTTTCTAAATGCTGAATGACATATCATTTTCCAAATAAAAAACTAAGAAAGGACCAGGCCCAGTGGTACATACCTGCAATCCCAGATACTCAGGAGGCTGAGGAAGGAGGATTACAAATTTAAGGCCAGCCTATGTAACTAATACAACTCAAAGAGACCTTGACTCAAAATACAATATAAAAAAAGAGTTGGATGTGTGTGCATGCCTGTAATCCCAGCATTCTGGCAGGCTGTGGCTTGAACATCACAGGTTCCAGGCCAGCCTGGGCAACCTGATGATTTTGGAAGACCCTGCCTCAAAGTAAAAAAATAAAAATAATAAAAGAGGGGGTGCTCACTGCAAAGGCCATGGATTCAATCCCCAGTACCACAAAAAAATTAAAAGGGCTTGGGATATAGCTTCAGGGTAGAGTACCCCCGAGTTAAATCCCAGTAACACATACACTTTTACACACACACACAAACACACACACGCGCGCGCGCGCACACACACGCACACACACACAAAACCTGAAAAAGTTCTCGGTGGTGCATATCTGAGGCTGAGGCAGTATTACTGGAGCCCAGGACTTTGGGCCAGCTTGGGAAACAAAGCCAGAGCCAGCAGGATGGAAGAGAGACTCTCAGGGTGCCACCGGACAAGGCTGACCAGAGACTAAGACTAAGTCCAGGGTTGAAAGACCTTGACTGATGAGGGCCCTTCCGAGTCCTTAACAATAGGACATAGACACAGGCAACAACAGACCTTAGGTAACACTGCGCTTGGCACTGGCGCCCTGTGGACTGCACCGCTTTTCCTATTTTTAAGTGACCCACACTCACTCTGCACACCATGTTTCTTTTCTTTTTGTGCCTTTAATAAATGTGAAGTCTCAATACCTGTAAAAAAAAAGGCAACACTGTGCAATCTGTTTGCTGTTCACTGATTCAAAAGTACCATTTCTAGGGCCGGGGATTTAGCCCAGTGGTTTCGCTGCCTGCTGCGCAAGTGCAAGGACCCAGGTTCAATCCCCGGTACCAAAAAAAAAAAAAAAAAACCCACAATATCTGGCAGGATGTAAGGAATGACACTAAGCATATGTGAACAAATTATAACCACATTTATTTTTTTAATTTAAAAAAAAAATTTTTTTCTAGACAGGGCCTCACTATGTAGTTCAGGCTAGCCTTGAACTCACTGTGTAGCCCAGGCTTGCCTTGAACTCCTGCCTATCCTCCTGCCTCACCCTCCCAAGTGCTGGGATTACAGCCATGCACCACCACAGCCAGCTATAACCACATTTAAACAGAGCTATTTCAATAGTCAAATTTAATGTGCCAAGGTTCTGGCAAACAAATGGACTCTCTAAAGAGTAAGTGGGTCATGCTGCTGCTCATCTGTTTGAAACATGAACCAAAAAACAAGGTACCAGAAAAACTACCTTAAAATACTTTCCTCCTACTATTTCTACTTAACTACTCTTCATGCACACTGAGTTATACGCTTACACTAAATTATACCATTACCTATTTCTACAAAGAATACATTTTAAAATTTTCTTTTAATATCCAATACTACAACTATTGAACTATTCTCATCAAATTCAATTTGAGAACAACAAAAGGATTTAGGCCTGGTGTGGTGGTGCACACCTGTATTCCCAGCACTCAGGAAGCTGAGGCCGGACGATTGCTGCAAGTCTGAGGCTAGCCTATGCTATCTATTGAGTTCAAAGCCAGCCTGGACCACACAACAAGGCCCAGTCTCAAAAAAAAAAAAAAGGATTTAGGCAGGAAGATAGAATAAGAAGGGCAATAAAAGAATCTCAAAAAAATATAATAAGGGAAAAAGAAGGCTAGAATGAACACCATGATGTTTGGCTTAAAATTGGTGGATGGTATGAATTCACTTAACATATGCAGTTGATAGATTTAAAACCTGGATGTAAATGTGTGTGGGTATCTATTTTCTACCAGTATTGCCATGTTTTAGGTGCAGAACATCTCCCAAAGGCCTCATATGCTCATCGGCAAGGCTTGGAAAAGGTGACTGAATGAATCATGGGGGCACGGCTGACTTGAAAAGGCAGCACTGTGGAGTGACCTGGAAGGGTAATGTCCCTCAAGGCTCCTCCCTTCTCTCTCAGTTTGCTGGTTGCCAAGATGTGAACAGCTTTCCTCTTCCCAGGCTCCTCTGCCATTCGGTTCTGCCTTGAAGCCAGCAGAACAGAACTCTATGAGCCCAAATAAACCTCTAGGCCTTTAAATTGTAGATGTTGGGCATTTTGCTCCAAGGATCAGGAAAGCGACTAGGAAAAGTATCCAATGAGATGGTCTAGGGATAACACATCTATAATGATGAGCACACAGATCATCAAGATTTTCATGGGGGTTTTTTTTGTTTGTTTAGGTACTAAGGATTGAACCAAAGGCCTTCTCACTGAGCTACATCCCCAGCCTTTTTTTTTTTTTTGAGACTAGGTCTCACTCGGATGCTAAGCTGCCCAGGCTGGGATCGAACTTCCAATCCTCCTGCCTCAGCCTCCCAGAGTGCTAGGATTACAGGTGTGCACCATATAACTCAGCTTAAGAGTTTGGCTTCTAAATACCATTCTCCACTGAATGGAACCAAGGACCTAGGAGAAATGACCACCCCCTGGGCTGAGGCAGAAAGTTTAAGATCAATCTGGAACATCTTGTGACAGGAAAAAGATGTACCCAGAAAAAGATGGGGAAAAAAATCAAGATAACTTACAAGTCGTCCTATGGCCAAACCGCCCTGAACATGTGCAATCTTGTCTGATCTTAGAAGCTAAGCAGGGTCAGGCCTGGTTAGTATTTGGATGGGAGAACACACAAACCAGTATGAACAAGGGTTCCTACCAGCCAAAACAGGGGCAATCTGAGAACCAAAATAAATACTAGTTACAGATTCTAGTTCTCTGAGTAACACAGAAACCCAAGTGTCCATACTGTCTTAATCAGTCTGGACTGCTATGCCACAACACCTCCAGCAGGCTAATAGAAAACTGAAACTTGTTGTTCACAGTGACAGAGAGAGCAGACCAAGACCAAAGCATCAGCAGATTTGGTGCCTAGTGAGATAGTGCCTTCTTAGATCCTCATGTAGCAAATAGGAAAGGGTCTAGCAACCACCCTCAAAATAAAACAGCTGGGGAATGTAGCTCAGGGGTCAATCCCCAGGACTGCCAAAAAGCAAACAAACAAAAGTCTACTGAATAACACCTTTTAAGAATATATAGGTCTGGAAAAAAATATATAGATAGATAGACAGATCTGGGCCGGGATTAAGCTCCGTGGCACCACACCTGCCTTGCACATGCAAGGTCCTGAGTTTGATCCCCAGTATCGCAAAAAAAAAAAAGAAAGAAAGAAAGAAAGAAACACAAGATCTAGATGTCTAGGGTTCAAATAAGCATTTACTGGCTACATGACTTTGAGCACATTATGTAACTTCTTTGCCAATTTCCCTACCTGTAATATGGGATTCCTACTGGTTATTGAACTGAGTTAATTATTTAAAGCACTTAGTGTCTGGCATTAAGCAGTCAGCAAGGTATTATCTTATTACTTATTAACTTATTTTACAGATGAAGATGCTAAAGCACTAAAATTAATTAAATCATCTGCTTGAAAACAAAGATGTTGGTTAGGGGAGGAAAGGGTACAGAGGGAGGGAGACAGACATGAACATGGCTGGAATCCTGGGTCCAGTTTCCCAAGTTGCCACTGCTATGAAAGACAGGTGAAGGTACTTCAAACAGTGCTCAGTAAGTATTTCCTTCCTTTCCAAAGACCTGGTTTATATTCACTCACATCCCTAACCTACTTTTTCTAAAAGATTCCATTTAAAAGTGAACTGTATTCAGGGTTGGGGATTTAGCTCAGTGGTTCCAGCGCTTGCCTTGCAAGCGCAAGGTCCGGAGTTCGATCCCCGGTACCAAAAACAAAAAAGTGAACTGTATTTATTGTACCTCTAATCCATCCAAGTAGCCTTACACTAGGAAATTACATTAGAAAACCAAGTAACCTTACATTCATAAAGTGTTCTTTTCCAAGACAACTATTTTTGTAGATCCCATCAGTCAGAAGAGAACTTAAAAGTAACAGAAACAAGAACACTCAATATACCTTTTGGTTACTGAGAAGTCACTTTTATCCTAAATTTATCTGCATAAATTTTCTATACATAAAATACCAGGAGAGGAAAACCACCAAGTCAAGACTTAAATTCCAATTGCAGCCAAGCCAATAATCAGGTTAGCAGTAGACTAGCAACATGAAGTTGGTGGTTTTCTCTTCAGAAAAAAGGTAAATAGGCTGTTATTGCTAGCTCCAAACTAGCTCCAAAATTCTACAGCTTCTTGCACAAACTTGAAAAGGGACAATTCACGATTTCATGTCTCAACGTTTCCTCTGCCTGAACTCTCCTAGTTCCCCTGGCTCTTTTAGAGAACTCTTATTCACCTTTCACTAAATATCACCCATTTCTCCGATTAAAAAAACCTTCCTACAACTTAAAACTGCTCTCTAGAATTGTAACACATCATTATAGATGCTTTTGACACACTGTCTACCCTCTCTGGAGTCCCCACATCTTGCACAGCACCTGACACACAGCAGGTGTTGAGGATATGTTTAGAGACTTGAGTCCACAAAGTTGAGTGAGGTTCCTATGGAGTTTACCCACCATCTGTGAGTCTCACTGACAATATAGAGGCCAGTGTCCAACACAACCCAAGCTTCATCTCAGCCATTTACACATATGCAATGTAAATTTATCCTGAGCCTCTATACAAAAGCTACACAAAGATGTCAGATGATCTGGGCACCTGTGAGGATCATCCAAAGCTATGACTCCCCACTGAAAAATCTCCTTGCTCAACTGTTCCAGAGCAATTATGATCTTCCACACTGCAAAATTTACTGATCTTTAGTAAAGCTCTACTAAAGAAGGGATTTTTGTCTGTCTTGTCATAAACGATACCCGGTGTCTGCGTTAGTGCCTGGTACAGTGAAAGCTTTTTTAATCAATAATTATTTCCTTCTGTCTTCTGAGTCATGACTCATCACCTTACCACCCTATCTCTCCAAACCTTGTTTCCTCTGCTCTTACCAACTTAAGAGTAGCCCTCCCCATAAATTTCCAAGAACTAGAAGAAAATATTTGTTCATAAATCTTAAACTTTCTTTCTCTGCTTTCTATTAGTTCAGAATAATACTTAGGAGAGCCGAGGATTTGGCTCAGTGGTTTCGCCGCCTGCTGCACAAGTGCAAGGACCCGAGCTCGATCTCTGGTACCAAAAAAATAAAAAAATAAAAAGAATAATACTCAGGAAACTATACCAACAAACAAACAAAAAAAAGATAAGATAACCAAAACTTTGTTCTTTCACTTTGATAATGATTATTTCTTTGTGGTCTTCACTTTGGATTTTAAACTACTCATGGACAAAGATCAAAACTGAAAGTGTTTAATTAATGTTTTTGGATTGTCATACATATGGACTTAATGTGTTGACAATGTATTAACTGTAACATGTGGCCTGGCTGAAAATTGTGCCTCAAATAGTGCAAACCCTCGAAGGTGCTATCTACACTAGTTACAGCAAGATGTTCTTAACTAGCTAATATCCTTCAGGAGCAGTGAACTAATCTGCCACATTTCTGAATCTGTTAACTACTGAGCCACATTAAAAAAAATAGGACAGTACTGTATTTGTATTCAGAAAAAAGCACCAAAACCTTCTCCATCTCCTAGCTTCAGCCAAATATGGCTCTTTCCTGCTTCAACCAACTTAGTTTGAGTTCCAAGAGACACAAGCCCATCAGTACAGTCTTGGATATCATCTACAATGCTATTTCAAAGACAGCTTTTAAATTCTTGAGAATAGAACATGAGCAATGTAAGATTACACTTAAGATGAGAAGTTTTAGGCTGAGATGCCCGGATATGCAGATGAGAATTAAAATGTGGAACAGACTTGAAAGTCATTCAGTACTCTCATCTAGGTCTATTTCAATGTGACAAACTAAGAGTCAACTTTTAGGATGAACCAAAGAAAGAACAGCTCAAATACATCAAGCAGGTCGACACAGCCAAGCCCCCCAACCCCGCCCTGCAAGCATACTGGAAACTCACAGAAAGTCTGCCTGGTAGTTTGCTTTCTGTGATAGCTCTGCTTTGCTTAAACACCCTAAAAAGAATTAATATTCTAGATATAAAAATATTCTAGATATGAAAATTAATATGATATAAATTAATATTCTAGATATGATGAAAATAAGGATGAATTAAATTCTGAGGCTTCAGTGACCGATGTAGTAGCTAAACATTACGGGAGGTGGGGAAGGACATCAGAACAGAAAATCTTCAAATGCTGCGTTCTCCACATGAGTAAAGGAGGGTATGCGGTGGGTCTCAACTTGCGAGTTTTTAGGAGCTTTCTAAACATGAGTGAGTCAGGAAGTTATTCTTCGGGATGGAGCCCTTTTGGGGAGGCCCCGAGGCTCATCTGCTGCCCTGCACCTTCGTGTGCCCGGTCTTCTGCCCTTCCCCGCCTGCCGCTGGCCCCAACCACCCGGGCCGCTCCCGGACCTCCGAGAGGTTGAAACCAACTCAGTATGCGCGTTAGGCGATGGCGAAAAGACGGCGCCCACGCCCCGAGAGGCCTACCGCCTGGGCTTCACAGTCAGCCCCATGGCGCTGTCTTTACAATATGAAACCCGTCCTCCGCAGTTTGCGAGGCGGCTTGCGGACCGCCAGTGCCCTCGTCCCTGGGCGGTCACCGGGCGGTCACCGGGCCCAGGCCGGGCGGCGGGGCACCAAGGCCTGGCATTTGCCGGACCGACAAACAAAGGCGGCGCGCCCTGGCTACTTACAACAAGAAGCTCATGTCGGCCACGGGCAGACTGCGCGGCGGGCAGGCGAGGCGGCGGCAGCCGGGAGGCAAAGCACGGGCGAGCCAACGGCGAGGAGCAGCGGAAGCAGCAGCGGCGCCCGGCCAGAAACGGCTGGCCTTGCGAGCTCGGACCACCAGCGCGAGGTATGGAGGGCCGGGCCAGGCGGGCTCTCAAGCCCCGCCCCCGCGAACTCTCGCGAGAGCTGAGGCCCCGCCCCAAGTCATGTCGGGGCGATCGGTGGAGCTCCGCGGGTCCGCTGCTCTAGGAGCGAAAGAGAGGGCTTCGGCTCCCGGGTGCCGGCTCAGAGGCAGAGCCCAGCAGAAGGTCCGGAGGCTATAGAGCCGCTTTCTCCGCTGGCGTTAAGCTGGAGGCGGTTCTCTGGTTGGAGCAGTGTGGCGTTGCTTTGTGGAGGACAAGACAGGAAAGGTGCGACCGATCAGGCTCTGTCCCGGCCGGAGGAGCCGAGCTGGAGGCGGCAGGAAAGCGGAGGGAGCGGGGGCGACACGGACCCCGCGCGACGAGGAACCCGCGCGACGAGGACGGAGCCACCGAAGCTTCTGGAAGCCGCTGACTGCTCTCCCGCGCGTGCGCAGACCTGCAGGCTTGTCGGGTCCGGGAAGGATCGCTTAGGAACGCGCTCCTGCGTGAGTCCCTGCGGCGGTGTCCGTGGGGACAAGAACTGTGAAAACGGAAATGGCCTCCTACACTTAACGACAGCCTCCAGATGCACGAGGAAGGTTTCAAAAACCAAACCAAACTACGCACAGGTCTTACCCAACTCGGGCTTGTCACTCCAAAGGGCAAATGCTGTCGAAGGAGATGCAAATAAGAAATATATTTTATTGCATTTATACACTGTTAGTTTGGTAAAATGATATAAAAATTTTAAGAAATACTGGACTCTTGTGCTACCTCAGAAACAGCAGAGGACATTGGAATACTTTGAAACTTAAAGGTTCAAAAGATACCAGGAAAGGAGGAGAGACGACTTAAAATAATGAAAATAATAGATTTATGGTGTAAAAGTCCTGTGCTCCAGATCTGGATATGGTCCTATTATTACAGTGTGCGATCCTTTAAGGGCTTCTAAAAGAAATTATCATTACCAGGTTAGGAAGAGTAAGTGTGTAATATGTCAGAGACTCCGTTTAGACCCATTGATGATGAAGATTCTGAGCCAGGCATGGTGGCACATGCCTGTAATCCCAGCACTTGCAGGCTGAAGCAGGATGATTATAAATTCAAGGCTATCCTGAACTACATAGTAATACCCTGTCTCAAAAAAATCAAAATAGATAAAATGAGTGTTTGGAATTATTACGTGATCCATAAGATACCTTCCTATTATAAAGTTACATCCTTCAAAAGACTGGTCCACAGTTCTCAGCTGCTCCATGATTAGGCAAAATTCACGTGCATCCCATCACACTGCATCAGGAAAAAGGAGACTGCGGACATCCCTGTTGAGTACTTCTTTGTGACACCACTGGGTAATAAAATTCACATATATTGATTCTAAAAATGTATCATGTTAATAGTACAGTGTCCTAGTAGGTTAGACTTTAAATCAGCAATGACTATCATAAAATTATTCAGTATATTGATAATATTGGGAATTTCAAAGAGGTTATATGCAAATAAAAATTTCAGTATTCTTGCAGTGCAAGGGATTGAACCCACTAAAATTTCAATTTTAAAAAGTTAATTCTTGCCTGGGTGTGGTGGTGCATGCCTGTGATCCCAGCACTTGGGAGGCTGAGGCAATAGGATTGCCATGCCTGAACTACACAGTGAGACCCTGTGTTAAAAATATATATATATATACACACACATTCTGATCAAAATCTCATAGTCCTTGTTTGAGAAACAATATTATTAAAATTTGTATTCTGTCCCTCAAGTTTTTAAAACCTTGAAATTTGACATGGACAGAATAGAATACATGTTCTCAAACGTTTTTTTTTTAGACAGCCTCTCTATGTACTCTAGGCTGACCTTGAATTCACTATATAGCCCAGGGTGGCCTCAAACTCAGCAGTCCTCCTGCCCCTGCCTCCCAAGTGCTGAGATTAAAGGTGTTCAACACCTTGCCCAACAAACATCTTTAAATATTCATTTAAGTTACTTTCTTGTCAAGTTTATTTACATAAAGATAAAAAAACATAAATGTCATACAAAGCTATGAAATAAGCACAATACTGTTTAATGCTGAAAGACAAGAGCCTTAGAGCAGATGAGGTTAAGAACAACCTCTCTGGAGCCAGGGATTTAGCTCAGTGTTTCCGGCACCTGCCTTGCAAGTGCAAGGTCCTGAGTTCAATCTCTGATACCAAAAAAACAAAAAAGAACACTCTCTCTAAGGAGATAATATCTTTACTGAGACTCAAAAGAAGCAGCCAGCCATGCAAAGAGGTAGGGGAAGAACATTTTCTGGTATAGAGAATAACAATGCAAATTCACTAAAACAGAGAGGGCCGGGGGTTTAGCTCAGTGGTTCTGCTCAGTGGTTCTGCCGCCTGCATCTCAAGTGCAAGGTCCTGAGTTTGATCCCCAGTACCAGAAAGAAAAAAAAAAGTCCATAAAACAAGAAGGAGCTTCATATGTCCATGAGGCCAGACACAGAAGGCAGACTGGGACTTCCAGACCTACACAAGTCATTTATATTTTATTTTAAGAGCAACTGAGAAGTCATCAGAGAGATCAGGTAATAAGATAAAATTAAGCAATCCAAATAACATTTTGTTGTTGTCATTCTGAGACAGGCTCTTGCTGTGTAGTTCAGGCTGGTCTTGAACTTACTATGCAGCCCAGGCTGGCCTTGAACTTGTGACAATCCTCCTGCCTCAGCTTCCCAAGTGCTGGGATCACAGACATGCACTACCTTGCCCAGCTAAGAAATTTTTAATCTTGACGTAAAACCAACAGCACCTGGAATTGATTGTCAGCATTAGAGGAGTCAAGCATGATGCCTATGTTTTTGGCTTTAGCAACTGAGGATGATGCTGCCATTGTTGTAATAGGGAAGATGTGAATCATGAATTGAGTAAACCAGAAGTTCTGTCTTGGACATGTGCACTTAGGGATGTCTTTTAGACATCAAAATAGTGATTAAAGGTAAAGTTTTGTCCACTTCATGAAGCCATAGAAAGACCTGAGCTAGACGCATAAATGCAAGAGTCAGCAAGTTCAAAGCCATCAGAAGAGCTTTTTGTTTTGTCTTGTTTTTGGTTTTTGACTCAAAGTCTTGCTATGTTGTTCAGGCTGGCCTTGAACTTACTGTGTAGCCCAGGATGGCCTTGAAGTTACAGAGATCCGCCTGCCTCAGCCTCCCTAGTGCTGGGATTACAGTCATGTGCCACCACATCCAGCTATGAGCTTTTAAAAAGGAATTTATATCCCAAATAAAAGTAGATGAGCAAAGTATAACCTTTAGACTTATGTGTTTCTTCTTTAGTTCTCTTCCCAGAGTAGGACCAGAATCTGATAAAGCCTGAAGACATAATTTACCAATTTATAGGAAAAACAGAGAACAAAAGAAGGCCAATGTGGTGGTACATGTCTGTAATCCTAGCCTCTTGGAAGGATAAAGCAGGAGGATCACAAGTTTGAGGTCAGACTGGGCAATATGGTAAGGTCCTATCTCAAAAAAATTTAAAAAGGGCCAGGGATTTAGCTCAGTGGTTCCTCCGCCTGCCTCATAAGCGCAAGGTCCTGAGTTCTATCCCCCGTAACAAACAATAAATAAAATTTAAAAAAAAAAAAGACTGGGGATGTAGCTCAATGCAAAGGCCCTGTACCTAAAGGAAGAAAAAAGGAAAGGAAAAAAAGTGTAAGAAACTGTTAGCTTTCCATTGCTCTGACAAAATACCTGAAAATTAATTTAAAAGAGGAAAGGTAGCTGGGCATGATAGGACACGCCTGTAATCCCAGCACTCAGGAGGTTTAACCAGGAGAATTGCTGCAAACTCAAGGTCAGCCTGGGATACATAGTGAGTTCAAGGCCAGCCTGCACTATTCAGCAAGACCCTGCCTTAACACCCACTCCTCACCCAGAAAAAAAAAGGTTTATTTTGGCTTGTGGTTTTGGAAGTCTCATTCCATGGTTACTTGGGCTGGTGGTGAACCAGGGCATCAAAAGTCTACAATAGAGCAAGATGCTCAACTCCTGACAGTCAGGAATCGAAAAAGACAAAAAAGTGCCAGGGTCCCAGCACTCTTCCCAAGGGTGTGCCCTCTCTGACCTAGCTTCCTCCCCCGGGGCCTCAACTCCTAGAACAGAGATGGCGAAACTTTTAGAGATGAACTGTAACCTTCTTGCAAGGTGCCAACACTGCAATTAAGCCTGAATACTCAGGTTTTAGTTTAGGAAAGACAACTCACACACTAACATCTTTTGTTTTAAAAGAAAAACAACATGTGTGCCATATGTTCACCAGCACCTCCAGATAACACTAAATTATCTATGAACCAAGCCAGGCCCACTATTAGAATCCTAGAGATTGAAAGAAACATAAGAGAACATTACCTAAGTGCTGTGTGTAGTCTCATTTGCACCCTGATCCAAATAAGCTCCTGAAAAACGACAGTAACCAATGTTTATGCTGTTTATGACATGCTCGAAATGAGAACACTGCATTTTTATTTGTGTGATTATGATGTTGTAGTTAGGCTTTTTAAAAGTCCTTCTTTTAAGGGCCAGGGATTTAGTTCTGGTTCCACCACCTGCCTCGAAAGCACAAGGTCCTGAGTTTGATCCCCAGTACCAAAAAAAGTCCTTCTTTTAGAAAGACATACTGAAATATTTACAGATGAAATAATATGCCTAGAATTTGCCTCAGAATAATACAAGAAGGAAAAAAGAAAGTATAGATGACATAAGATTGGCTGCAAATTGATCACTGTTGAA
Source organism: Heterocephalus glaber (assembly GCF_000247695.1). Next base: position 2,247,883 of record NW_004624890.1, on the reverse strand, counting down.
GCCAAGTAATGTACATGTAGGCAGCATGAGACAGTGCTGTGCACCTCTATTTGGTTTAATGTCCCATGACAAAAATGAAATCAAAAGGCCCTGATTTGAAAAAAACCTAGAGATTCTGTTAGTGATTGGGCATTTAAAAGCTTCTGGAAATGAAGATAATCTTTATGCCCTCACATTAGGCCAGCGTTTTTCTGCCTACATGCAAAAATACTCTTTTGCCTATAAAACTAAAAGTAGAGGCTATTAATGTCAGGGAAGAAATGCCAGTTCAAACCCTCGGACTGAACTAGCCTTAAAAGTTCTTGTGTAGCTGTTCTTTTCTGATTCAGAAACATGATCCAGCTGTGGCAGAGTAGATATATGAACAGCAAGTACTAGAAAAGGTGTAACTGGGCAATAAATCCTCAGGAACGTGATGAAATGCAGTGTGTTCTATAGGAATGTTAAATAGCATAATTTTAGATTAGTGCATTACTCCATCTAATTAGTTCATGTGTAAGATTGTTTTTCTAGCCACTAATGACTGAATATTTCTATGGGCCAATCACTGTAAGAGTTCATATATTTTGTTTTTACATCAGTTATTGCTTGTACTTCCCTATGAGGTTGATATTAAGTATTTTTCCAGTTTTATAGACAAGGAAAATAATGCTGCAAGATTATGTAATTGGCTCAAGATCACAGCTAGTAAATACAATCTGAATGAAAAAACTAATATTTCCCATCTTTCTCTCCATTCCAGAGGGACTGAATTCGAATGAACATATTCTAAGTAATGTTTGGTATGCCATACAATCCCACTTTATATAGCTAGCAATTTGACCTGACCCTAGGTTCATGGACTTTGGTGTATCTCTTTATTACCAAAACCCATAAAGCTTCAAAATAAAAAGGTTCTTATTTATAATAACTCTTTATTTAAAATGGAAGAAGGGGGCCGGGGATTTAGCTCAGTAGTTCTGCCGCTGCCTGCCTTGCAAGCGCAAGGTCCCAGGTTTGATCCCCACTACCAAAAAATAAATAAATAAAATAAAATGGAAGAAGGAATCTTTCATTGACCACAAATCTAACCCAATAGCTCCTCTTCAAGCTATTTACTGTTTGAAGATGGGATTCATGCAACAGAAAGGCTATATTGAGAAGAATAAGACTGATTTATCCACTCAACAAGCATTTGGTGAGGGTCTGCTATGGGCTTCTATGAGAAAAAATAAAAAACAGAAGGAGGGTGGTGGTGTGGGTGCCATAGTCCATGCCTCGTGAGTCCTACTGGTTACTGGGAGATAAAGCAAAATTTAAAGTTATATAAATGTCATATAGGGAACACCCATGTCGTATGTGTATATATATTCCAGGGACTCCAACTGTTTTGGTGGTCAGAGAATTGGATCATAGGTATTCAAAATCAAATTGTGTGTACTTACTCCTTGCATTTAAATTCTTGTTACATTTATAAACTGCATAACTTAGTAAAACTTTTGAGTCTGTACTCTTTGCCAATTCATTCTCAGTGTTAAAGAACCACAACATAGAAATTGATGTTTGTTTTCTAGAAGCCAGTCACTTCCAACTTTTTAGCAAGTGCTATATTCAGTATCATTCTGAGGATCTCAGTCCAGAAGATATACATTATGAAAGGCTTCTTGCATGGATTTGGTACTTGCTCAGTAAATACTGAGTTGTCTTTCTTGATCTGTCACTTTTGCATTGCCCATAATTAATTGATTGACTAAACATAAAACCTCATAGCTACTTCTTCAATAAACTGCATGCGGAGAAGCAAGTGGGAGGACACCTTTTGAACCTGTTCAAAGCTGTTTCTCCCAAGCCAAGGACACTGTCAAGGTCAGAAAGTCTAAAGTTAACTGTTCCAACTGTGTTTGGCTTGCTTCATACAGCACACGGGCTCAAGACTCAATCGCAAGCTGCTTGACTCCACTGTGCTCTCCCTAAGTGTGTTTGCCTCCAGTGTGTGTTGTGCACAGGACATGGTAACTAAGCAGCTTGAAAGTGTATTTGGAGACCAAACAAGTCTCTCCTGGCATCTCATGAAAACCTAGGAACTATGTGGGGGGGGGGGGGGGGTGCTGCTGAGTTTGTCAGATAAGAGGCCTTTTAACCTTGCCTAAGTTTCCCAGAAAGCAGGCTACTTATGTGCTGTCAAAGATCAAGAGATGCTGTTTCAGGAAGCCTATGTTTTTATCCTAACCATCCCCCACAAGGTCCTTTAGCTTGAAGGACCATATATAGGCATAGAGAATATCTCAACTGGGTGCAACTTAAAAATATCCTAAGAATCGCCAGCTGTTCCTTTCATCCACAGAAATCCACAGTTGCTTTCTTTAAGTAGTGCCTGCTCCCCAGAGCTGCAGCCCTTTGGGCTGTGCCCTAGGCACTTCCCCCATTCCTGTTCCCTTCCTCAAAATAACAAAAAGCAAGATTGATAAATGATAGTTATGAATACTTTAGGGTTTGCATCACTGTAAATAATGTCATGAGGAAGTCAGACCTTTGTAGGAACCCTTACCTATCAGACTGCTGGCATTCAAGGATCCCAGGCAGTCCCTCCTCCTGGTCATTTGCTCTTTCTTGCCCATGGCCATTACACTCCTCCTTCATGGCATTTTTCATGTGTTTTCCATAGTTGTCATAGTCACAGCCATAGCAGCCTGATTGGGCCACAATGCACTTACAGCTGGAGACAGGAGATACTGCTTCTTACAACACAACACAGTTACCCAGTCCTGTCCGAACAAGAATCTGGTCCCAGAAAGTCAAACTATTGGTTTCACATCAGGAGAAATATTCTAGCCACCCCCAAGTATCACTATACTTGAAGTTTCTATGACAAAAAAGCAACCAGGAAACACTCGTGGGGCAAAAAACCAAGGTAATCAATCCTAAGTATTTCTAAATCCCTTATTTACAGGCTGTACTCTGTGTTTTCACATTAATCATTTCATATGAACTAAAAATAGATTTAGCAGTAGAAAACCTTAATGTGCAGGAATATCTTCTGCCCAAAATAGAGCTTTTTTGTGTTTTTTAAATTTGTACATTTTAGCAATCCCCCACCCACCCCACCCCAGGTACCTGGGATCGAACTCAGGACCTTGTGCTTTCCAGTCAAGCACTGTACCACTGAGCTACATCCCTGGCAATTTGTATATTTTAGATATACATAATGATAACATTCATCATAGGGAATTTGTACCTGTACATGATATATCTTGCTTCTTTATTTCCCCCATTACCCTCTCTTCCTTTCAACTCCTCTTCTGCTTTGTTTCCATTTGTTCCATTTTTTTTCTTGTCCCTTCCTTTCTTTTCCCCTCCCTCTTCCTTGTTCTTCTCATTTGAACATTTTCTTTCCATTTCCCAATATCTATTATACATTTTGGTCCTTATTTACACTTTTGGTTTCTTATGCCAGAGAAACAATGCAGTAATTAAACATGTGTCTGATTTATTTCACTTAAGACTATGGTCTCACAGTGCATTCATTTAACTAGAAATGTCTCAAGCTTATCTTTCTTTATGGCAAAGTATAAAATTTTATTAACATTTCACCGGGGATTTAGCTCAGTGGTTCTGCCGCCTGCCTCGAAAGCGCAAGTTCCCAAGTTCAATCCCTAGTACCAAAAAAATAAATAAATAAATTTCTTTTTTATCCATTGATCAGTTAATGGACATTTGGACTGTTTCCAAAATTTAGCTATTACAAACTGTGCTGCTATATACATGTGTGTGCATATATCGCTGTGGTATGATGCGTTTAATTCTTTGGGGAAGATACCAAGAAGAGGAATGGCTGGGTCGAATGGAACCTCTAGTTTCAGGGGCGTTTTTTTGTTTTTTGTTTTTTGTTTTTTGTTTTGGTACCAGGGATCAAACCTGGGACCTTGCACTTGCAAAGCAGGTGGCAGAACCACTGAGCTAAATCCCCAGCCCCTCTAGTTTTAGTTCTTGAGAAATCTCCACACTGATTTCCCCAGTGGTTGCACCAGTCTACACTCTCACCAAGAGTGGAGAAGGGTTTCTTTTCCCCCACAGCCTCGCCAGCATTTCTTACTGGTTAATTTCTTGATAATAGTCATTCTTTCTGGAGTAAAATGGAATCTCAGTGTTGTTTTAATTTGTATCTCTCAAATGATGATTGATGTTGAATATTTTTTATATATTTATTTGCCATATCTACTTTTTCATCAGAGAAGTATCTTATTCATTTCAGATGCCCATTTTTGGATTGGGTGTTTTAATCTGAAGGGTCTGATTTTTGTTGTTGTTGTTCTTTATATATTCTAAATATCAGGCCTTTGTCTGAAGAACAGCTGGCAAAAATTTTTTCCCACACTGTGGGTTGTCTCTTCACTCTGTGGTGGTTTCTTTTGCTGTGCAAAAAGCTTTTTAATAAATGAGATGTTAGTTGTTGATTCTTTGTGATATTTCCTGTGTGATCAGAGTTTTGTTCATAAAAGTTTTTGCCTACACTTATGTCATCAAGAGTTTTACCAGCAGATTTAGTGTTTCTGTTTTAACATTTAGATTTTTGATCCATTTTTATTTTACTTTAGTGCATAGTGAGAGATATGAGTCTAGTTTTAATCTTCAGCATGTGGAAAGTCAGTTTTTCCAGCATCATTTATTAAAGAGGCTATCTTGATTGTCCTATAGTTCTTTTTTTAGGTTAGCTCCTTCTCTCATTTTTGTGTTAGGGTAAATCTTGCTTCCAGGAATGAGTTTGGGAGTATTGCTTCCTTTTTAATTTCATTAAAGAGTTTGAGGAGTTGTGGCATTAGGTCTTCTCTAAACTTCTTATAGAATCATCAGATTTGTCAGGACCTGGGGTTTTCTTTATTGGTAGTTCTTTGGGGTTTTTGTTTGTTTGTTTTTGTTTTACTTCTTCAATTTCATTGATTTATATTGGATTATTTAGAATTTTTATATCTTCTTGATTCAGATTTGGTTATTCACATGTACCTAGGAATCTGTCTATTTTTTTGTGTGTGTTTTTCATCTCATGAGAATACAGATTCTTAAAGATGATCTGGATTTCTGCAGGATCCATTGTGATTTCACCCTTTGCATTCCAACTTGCATGGATTTGGGTCTTTCCTTTTTTTTTGATAAGGTAGGTTAAGGTTTTGTCAATGTTATTTAATCTTTTAGAGAACCAGCTCTTCAATTCATTTATTCTTTGTATTGATTTCTTAGTCTCAATTGCATTAATTTCTACTCTGATTTTTATAGTTTCCTCCTTTATACATGCTTTGGGTTTAACATGCTCTTCTTTTACTAGAACCTTGAGGTTCAACATTAAGTTATTTATTTGAGCGCATTTATTGTTGGATCTTGTTTCTTGATCCATTCTGCAAATCTTTTTTTTTTTTTGGATTGGTGAATTGAGACCATTCACATTGATGGTTATCACCAATATGTATTGACTTATCCTTGTCATGTTATTTTCCTGTTGCTGGCTTGCCTTGCCTGGTAGATTTATTTTGTTGGGATTCTTGTCTTTGTTTTTTGTTTTTGTTTTTGTTTTTTGGTACCAGGGATCAAACTCAGGACCTTGCGATTGCGAGGCAGGCACGATGCCACTGAGCTAAATCTCCTTTGTTTGTTTTTTTGTTGGCTTTTTTTTTTTTGTAGAATATCCTTTGGAACTTTTTGGAGTACTAGTTTCATGATCATGAAGTTTTTGTCTCCCCACAACACCTCCTCTGGGGATTGAACACAAAAACTTGAGCTTATGAGGCAGGCATCCTGCCACAGAGCTAAATCCCAGCCCTGGTCATGAATTTCTTTAGGTGTTCTTTGTCATGAAAATAACTTATTTCTCCATTAATTTAAAAAGATAATTTTGCAGGGTACATCAATCTGGGTTGGAAATTTTGGGGGGGTATTTTTTTTTCAGGGAGTTGAAATATTTCACTCCAAGCTCTCCTTGACTTAAGGATTTGTGTTAAAAAGTCTCTTGTGATTCCAACGAGTTTTCATTCATAGGGTATTTTTTTCTTTTCTCTAACAGCTTTTAATAATCTGTTCTTGTGTTGAATTTCTGGAATCTTTAGTATTGTATGCTTTGGGGTAGTTTTTTCTTGATCATGACTATTTGGAGTTCTACATGCCTTATTTATTTGTATCTCAAGTTCTTTTTCCATGCTTGGAAAGCTTTCTGCTACTACTTCTGTGAACAGCCTCCACCCCCAACCTGTATGGAGGATCAACTCAGGACTTTGTGCTTTTGAGACAGGCACAGTGCCACTGAGATAAATCCCCAGCCCTGTGAACAGGTTTTTTATGCCCTTTACGCTGTCTGCGGATTCCTCACTGATTCTAGTTAGTCTTATTTAAGTCTTCTTTGCATTGTGTAACAGCTGTTGGATTGATTTTTTGTGGTCCTTTGCTATTTTTAAGAGGTCTTCCATTTGATGATGACCAGTCACAACTCTGTATTCTAGATCTGATATTTAATCTTCACACAGATTGATTCTGCTATGTATACTTTCAGTAGAATTTTGATCTCAGATTTCTAATTGAGTCTACATTATGGAAACCAGTTATTTTCTATGTTGAGCATTCATGGTTTCGTGTCATTCCTAAGCTTATGTATTTTTAAAATCTGTATCTACTCTATATTCACTAATAATTTCCTTTATTATGGTCATCATCTCTTTAATTATCATTGGTTTTGGGGGATGTTTTTGGTACTGGGGATCAAACTTGGGACATTGCACTTGCGAGGCAGGTGGCAGCACAACTGTTTTGTTTTTGTCAAGAGCCCTCAGTTTTATTTTTGTCAAGAGACTTATAGATCTGTTTTGTTACTTCCACTGCGACCATTTCATAGGATTCATCTGGGAGGTTTTGTTGTTTTTTTTTTTTTAGCAGCATGTAGAAAGTGGTTTTATTATAGGGATGGCTGTGTTGGTTCAGCATTGGAAGATCCACCCCCAAAAGTAATCATTTTAACAGAGGAAAGGAGAAAGCCATATGATCCTGTCACTAGTTGGAGAAACAGTATTGGACTAAATTCTACAGCTGTTCATGGTAAAAGCTATCAGGAGACTAGAAGTAGAACAGAACCTTCTCA
>NW_004624890.1:2184714-2194750 GCF_000247695.1 Heterocephalus glaber | reverse complement strand
GTTGGGGATTGTGATACCCCCTGCCATGTCTCTGTTGCCTAGAATTGCTTTTGCTATTCTAGGTCTCTTCTGGTTCCAAATGAATTTTGGATTGTTTTCCCTAGTTCTGTGAAATATACTGTTGGAATTTCAATCACCATTGCATTAAATCTACATAGCAATTTTGGAAGTATGGCCATTTTTTCTATATTGGTTCTTCCTACCCAGGAGTAAAGGATGTTTTTCCATTTTCTGATATCCTCTTGGATCTCTTTTTTCAGAGTGCTGTAGTTTTCAATGTAGAGGTCTTTTGCTTTTTTTGTTAGGTTGATTCCTAGATATTTCATTTTTGGGGTGCTATTGTGAAAGGAATTGTTTCCCTGATTTCTCTCTCAATGAGTTTGTTATTTGTGTACAAGAAGGCTATTGATTTTTGAGTGTTGACCTTGTATCCAGCTGTCAGGAGCAATGCTACATAATTTTAGGGAAAATCATTTGATTAGGCCTAGTTCTTCTGCCTATAGGCCAGCTATGGCATTCTGAGACATAATTCCATTTTGGCCTCCAGTCACAACTGAGACCTCAATGATCCCGTGATGCTGTGATGCTCCAGGGCAAGACCACACCTGTGGGAGACACCCTGGGAGGAACTAAATATTCATTTGCATAGTTCCTCATTGTTCTTGGATTTCTGCTGCCTCCCAGTTTTTTCTTACACCTTGTTTATCCCAATGTGAGGTACTGAACTCTCTGCATTTCATTTGTTATATTTGTTCCTCCTGAGGTACTGAATAAAAGGTGCTGCAAGCTAAAAGTCTTTGTCTTTGCTGCCCAGAGCAGCACTGATCAGGCCCAAAGCTCAGCTTCTTTTCTAAGTCTCAGTTTTCCTTCCTTTCCTGTATAATAAGTTAATTTGCCTTGTGCTGTCATGGCTCGCAGGAACCTAAGACTTACTGCAGAGGTTCTAGTAATGTTCCCTTTCTCTATTCCCTACATCCAGCTATTCTACTGAATCTGTCAATTAAGTTTAGAAGTCACTTGATGGAGTTTTTGGGGTCTTCTATGTAGAGTATTATATCATCAGAAAATAATAACAGTTTAACTTCTTCCTTTCCCATCTTTATTCCTTTTATTTCTTTCTCTTGTCTAATTGCTGCGGCTAATGTTTCCAGAACTATACTGAACAGGAGTGGTGATAGTGGACATCCTTGTCTTGTTCCTGATTTTATTTGTTTCTTTGTTTGTTTATCAAACTTGGGACTTTACACTCAGAAGACAGGCGGTGGCACCACAGAGCTAAACACCTGGCCCCCTGTTCCTGATTTTAGCTTGAAAGTTTTCAGTTTTTGACCATTTAGCATGGTGTTGGCTGTTGGTTTTTCATAGATGGCCTTAATCAGGTTGAGATAAACACCTTCTATTTCAATTTTCTGTCGAGTTTTTTTTGTCAAGAATGGGTATTGGATTTTGTTGAACTCTTTTTCTGCATCTATTGAGATGATCATATGGCTTTTGACTTGGCTCAGTTAATATAGTGTATTACATTTATTAATTTACATATGTGAACCATTGCATCCCTGGGATAAATCTGATGTGGTCAGGGTGTATGATCATTTTGATGACCCTCTGTATTCTGTTTGACAGTATGTTGTTGTTGCATGTTGCTAGTATGTAGGATTTTTGCATCTATGTTTATTAGGGATATTGGCCTGTAGTTCTCTTCTTTGGTTGGCTCTTTCCCTGGTTTTGGAATCAAAGTAACACTTGCTTCCAGGAATGTATTTGGAAGTATTGCTTCCCTTTCAATTTCATTGAAGAGTTTAAAGAATAGTGGTGATAGTTTTTCTCTAAATGTCTTCTAGAATTCAGCAGTGAAGCCATCAGGACCTGGGCTTTTCTTTTTTTCTTGGTACCAGGGATCAAACTCAGGTCCTTGCACTTGAGCAGCAGGCAGTGAAACCACTGAGTTATATCCCTAGCTGCTTTTCTTATTTGATAAGTTTTTGATTATGTTCTCAATTTTACTGATTGTAATTGTGTAAGACTCAGATGAGACTTAACACAAGTAACACCATCTTGTTACAGGCCCTCCATCTTGTCCCTGTGGGTTTCAGGTTCACTATAGGACATAGAGTTCCTGGAATGTACTTATTTATCTGTTAAGACACCATGGAATGTACTATTGTTTCTGTGTAAGGAACATCCTGTTTGCTAAGTAAAGAACATCTGCAACCCCCCCCAACCATCCCCTAACTGCAAAAATTCCACTTCTGTAGTTCTGCTTGCTAAGCACCCCTGCAGCCCCTATAAAATCTTTCAACTCCCTGAGCTTGGGGCCCTCTCTAAGCTTGTTTGCTTGGAGGGTGCCATCTGGCTAGACTAATAAAGGTCTGTTTTATTTTTCCAACTTGTCTGGTGTGTTCCCTCCTGGGAGTTCTTCAGTGCAGTCAGCTCCTCAGAGCATTTGGTAAGGCCCTTGGTCTTACATTTTGGAGGCCCCAGCGAGATCCACGGGTGGGAACCCCCGATTCGGCCAAGACTCTGTGGCAAGATCCAGCAGGAGACTTGGGTACAGACCTCAGAAAACCTCTGGAGGTAAGTTTTCAGCCAGTTGCAACCATTTGTTAAGTGAGGAGTGAGGTGGCTGATGACCCGGGAAGCCTCCCCTGACCCTGAGGTTCCTGAAGAGGAGCAAGGGAAGATTTAGTTTCAGTTTGTTGTGGCACCCGTTTGTCTCACCTTTTATGTGTTAGTGTTGTGTCTGATTTTACATTCTTTTCAGTCCTCATCAGGAGCAGAGTGATGGGAGGATCCTGCTCTACTGGGTCCACTCTGCTTGACTGTTTTCTCACTAATTTTAAATTGGCTTTTTCTCCAGAACAAGAAGATGAATATGGGGAAAAATTTTCTCACAAAAGACTTCGCTCTCTGTGCCAACTGGAATGGCCAGCCAAAGGGACTTTTGACCCCAGTATTTGCCGGAAGGTATGGGGCAAAGTCACCGGTCACCCTGGCCACCCAGACCAATTTCCCTACATAGACATCTGGGTTCAGGCTTGTGAGGAGCCCCTGGCTTAGCTGCAGTGCTGTTCTCTTTGAACAGACACTCACATTTTAGTCGATGCCCTGAAAGGACCCCGGGGACTTAAGACCTGGGCTCCCAAGCCAGTACTCTCACAGGAACCTGACCCCCTAGATCCCTTGGGAGGGCCTCCACCCTATGTGGAGCCCTCCACCTCCTCAGATGAATCCCATTCTAGACCCCAAAATCCTTTCCTTCCTCCCTCTGTTCAAGCTTCAGCTCCTACCTCTCTCTATCCTCCTCTTCCTGAAGGGCCCCACTCCCTGGACTCGGTGACTTCTCCCCCACACATGTGAGCTGGGGCTGCGTATGGACCTAGTGAGGTCCCCACGGGGAAAACTAGTTCGGCTCCTCTCTTTCCCCTTTGGGAGACTGAGCAAGGTCACTATGTTTATATCCCTTTCACTACCAGTGACTTATACAATTGGAAACACCAGAATCCTCCTTTTTTCAGAGAAGCCCCAAGCTCTAATCTCTCTCCTGGACTCTATCTTTCATACCCATGATCCTACTTGGGGTGATTGCCAACAACTCCTCCAGGTCCTTTTTACCTCAGAGGAGAGGGAAAGAATCTGGGGACAAGCTGTAAGGTTGGTATTAGGCTGAGCAGAGGGCCCCCTAGACAAACAGCAGCGGGCTTGTATTGAGGCACAACTCCTGCCCACTGGACCCCATTGGCAAGTTAATTCATCGGGTGGGAGAGAGGCTTTTCAGAACTATCGTCAGCATCTCCTGGCCGGCCTGAGGGGAGCCACTTGGAAGCCTACCAATTTGAGCAAGGTAAGTGAGGTCCTTCAAGGAATCCCCTTCTGCCTTTTTGGAGCATCTGTTGGAAGCATACCATACATATACTCCAATCTATCCAGACGTCCCTGCAAATCGGCAGGCAATAAATTTGGCATTTGTTACCCAGTCAGCCCCAGACATTAGAAAGAAGCTGCAAAGGCTAGAAGGATTTGAGGGAGAGAATAGAGAAAAGTTGATGAGTGTAGCCATGAAGGCATTTAACAATGGGGATCCCCTAGAAGAGAGAATGGCCAAGAGACTGGGAAAAGTGACCATAGCCACCTTGGCTGATGGAGGATTTGTCCAGAAAGAAAGACCTGAAAACAAAGGAGGGAACAAGGGGAAGATCCAACCCTTATTAGAAAAAGACCAGTGTGCCTATTGCAAGGAAAAGGGCTATTTTAAAAGGGATTGTGAAAAGCTAAAAAGAAAAAGAGAAAAGGAGGCTCAAAAGGAAAAAGGTGGAATCCTCTTAGTAGATGAAGAAGATTGACGGGGCTAAGGCTCATGGCCGCTTAACCCTAATGAGCCTATGGTGACTTTGGAAATAGGGGGAACAGATGTCCTGTTCCTTGTGGACACTGGTGCAGCCCACACTGTCCTGAAGACCTCCCCTTGGAACCCTCACATCCTTAAAAACCTCCATTACTGGAGCCACAGGAAAGTTGGCCTCCTACCCTTGAACCACTAAACGAACTGTAAATCTAGGAAAAGGCATGATCACCCATTCCTTCTTAGTTATCCCTGAGTGCCCATACCTGTTGCTGGGAAGAGATTTGCTACAAAAATTGGGGGCTGTTATTTCCTTTGAGCCTGAAGGAGGGACTTTTGAACTCAAGCCACCCTCTGCCATTATGGTAATGGTTCCCCTAGAAGATGAATTTAAATTGCTAAAGGAGGGTGCAGAGCCCCCTGAACAGAAGTGGGACTACCTTCAGAAAAAGTTTCCCCGGGTATGGGCTGAAACCAATCCACCTGGGATGGCCAAACACCATGCCCCAGTGGTGGTTCAATTGTTGACCTCTGCTACTCCCGTCTGTGTGTGACAGTACCCCCTCCAGCTGGAGGCCAAGGTGGGGATCTCCAAACACATTCACCAACTCCAGGAAGTTGGCATCTTGGTCCCTTGCCAGTCAGCCTGGAATACACCTCTGCTTCCTGTGAGGAAGCCTGGCACCTCAGACTTCAGACCAGTACAGGATTTGCAGGAGGTAAACAGCCAGGTGGAGACAGTCCACCCAATGGTACCAAACCCCTATACTCTGTTGAGTCTCATCCCTCCTGCTCATGTGTGGTACTCGGTATTAGACCTCAAAGATGCATTTTTCAGCCTGCCCCTAGCACCAGTGAGCCAGCCCCTCTTTGCCTTCAAATGGACTGACTCAGACACCGGGACTACCAGACAGCTGACATGGACCTGGTTGCCACAGGGATTCAAGAATTCCCCCATTCTGTTTGGAGAAGCTCTCAGCAAAGATCTACAAGAGGTAAGGAGAGTTTTTCCCCAAGCAACTATTCTTCAGTATGTAGATGACCTCCTAGTGGCAACTTTGACGGATGAAGAGTGTCTTTCAGCCACCGAGGGCCTCCTGGAAGTCCTCCAAGACCTGGGATATCGGGTGTCTTGGAAGAAAGCTCAGCTCTGCCAGACCAAGGTAACCTACTTGGGCTATATTCTTGAGAAAGGAAAGAGGAGGCTGGCAGAATCAAGAGTATCAGCAATTCTCCAGATTCTGGAGCTGAGCTCAAAGAAACAGGTGTGGGAATTCTTAGGGGCAGTTGGGTATTGCAGAATTTGGATTCCTGGCTTCACTGAGATTGCCAAACCCCTACATGAAGCCACTGCAGGGGAAATACGCCCCTCGAATGGACTGAGGCTTGCCAGCAGACATTTCAATTACTTAAGACTGTGCTTGCATCGGCACCAGCCCTGGCATTGCCAGACTTAAACAAGTCCTTCACTCTGTATGTAGCGGAGAGAAATGGGGTAGCCAAGGGAGTGATTACTCAGCTTTTGGGACCATGGAAGTGGCCAGTGGCATACCTCTTGAAGAAACTAGACCCAGTGGCCAGAGGGTGGCCTACCTGTCTGAGGACGGTAGCAGTAGCTGCCGCTCTAACCCGAGAGGGTGACAAACTGACATTCGGACAAGATTTGACTTTGATCACTCCCCATGCCATTGAGCCCTTGTTGAATAGCTCACCTAGCAAATGGCTGTCTAATGCCAGACTGTTACAATATCAAGGACTCTTGTTAGAATAGCCACGCACTAAGTTTGCCACCACCACTAGCCTCAATCTGCCTACTCTACTCCCAGAATCTGACAAACAGATGCCCATCCATGATTGCCTCGAGACTCTTGAAAACTTGAGGGGAGGGTGTCTGGATTTAACAGACCAGGTCCTCCCCCATGCAGAGACAATGCTCTACACTGATGGGTGCAGTTTTGTGAGTGATGGAGTGCAGTATGCTGGGCGGTGGTGGTCAACCAGAACCAACAGGTGGAATGGGAGCAGGGGCTACCCCAAGGGACATCAGCACAGAGGGTTGAGCTGATTGCTTTGACTAAGGCTCTAGAACTGGGGAAAGCCAAAAGGATAAATATTTTCACTGACAGCCGTTATGCTTTTGCCACCGCCTATGTACATGGGGAGATTTATCAGAATAGAGGGCTACTGACCTCTGAAGGAAACGAAATTAAAAACAACACTGAGACATTGGCATTGCTACAAGCCATCTGGTTGCCCTGAGAGGTTGCCATCATCCATTGCCATGGGCACCAAAAGGGGTCTAGCCCCAAGGTGATTGGTAATAATGCTGCTGATCAGGTAGCAAAACAAGCTGCCCCAAAATCAGTGGGGAAGCAAATGGTTCTGCTTCCTATGACAGTACTCCCAGAAAAACCTAAATACACAGATAAAGAAGTAGCAGAAATGAACAGAAAATGCTGGACTCAAGGTAAACATGGGTGGTGGATGACTAATGATGGAAAGGTGGTGCTCCCAGCCGCTGTAGCAGACACTTTGCTGTGCAAACTACATGAGTCCACCCACCTCAGCGAGAAAAGGATGATGGCTGCCCTGCGACCCCATTTCATCAGCAAGGGATTGGCCCAAAAGGCCCAGGACATGGTGAGGTGGTGCCCCATCTGCCTCAAGGTAAATGCAAATTGGGTGACCAGACCCCCTGGGGTCCGACACAGAGGATTAACTCCAGGAGAACATTGGGAATTGGACTTTACTGAAATGAAGGCTGGCATGTATGGGTATAAATATTTACTAGTTTTTGTGGATACCTTTTCAGGATGGATAGAAGCATACCCCACTAAGAGAGAGAGAGCTGATGTAACTGTCAAAAAGCTCTTGACAGAAATAGTTCCTCGTTTTGGCTTGCCCCTAGCCCTGGAGTCTGACAATGGCCCAGCCTTCGTGGCTAAAATATCTAAATTGATTGGTAAAGCTCTAGGGATAAAATGGAATTTACATTGTGCCTATAGACCTCAGAGTTCAGGGCAAATAGAGAGAGTGAATTGAACTTTAAAGGAGGCCCTAACTAAATTATGCCTGGAGACTGAACTAGGTTGGGTAGAGCTTCTCCCCTTGGCTCTTCTTCGCACTAGGTGCACTCCTAAGCTACCCCTCAATCTGTCACCCTTCCAGATCATTTATGGTTGATCTCCCTTGATCATTCCCCTGGTTGATTTGGAGTTGGGGGAAAAGCTTTCCCACCTCCAGCTCCTTAAGTCTTTAAAGGCTGTCCATCAGCTTCAGTCAGAATTACATGATAAATTGAGAAAGACCATGCCTGACTCCAACAAGAAACCTCTACAACCCTTGCCTTATAAGCCGGGAGATTTGGTTTTTATTCGCAGGTTCAACTCCAAGACCCTGGAACTCCGTTGGACGGGACCATTTCCCTTTGTCCTGGTGACTCCCTCAGTGGTGAAGGTAGCTGGACAGTCTGCCTGGATCCACCTCAGCCATTTGAAGGCGGCATCCCCCGAGGAAGTGTCGTCGACATGGCGCATCGACCAGAACAAAGAGGACCCCCTCAAGATAAGATTAATCAAGGACTGAGATGGGTAATTTGGGGATTTATAGGAACCTTGGTCCTGTTGGCTCAGGTACAAGGAGACATTCAATGGCTGGCGCCTTTCAGCCATGCCCCCCAAAATTGGACATGGTCTCTCAAAAATTCACTTACTGGAGCCCTGATTGCCATTGTCACAACAGACAGACAGCCCATCTTTCAGGTTGACTTGTGTGATATAGGACTGGTTACTGGGACCATGGGAGTGTCTGACATTGCAGGACTATGTTCAGATTCTCCCTTCAACCCCTGAGGGAAAACGGGGATGGTCTACACTTAACAGAGAAAGGGGTCTCCAGACCATAGATATTTATGCATGTCCTATAGGTAAAGACCCAAAATGTAATGGGGGGCCAGGATACCATTGTTACTATTGGGGCTGTGAGTCCATAGCCCCATGGAAAAATAATGACCAGTATTTAGCCTTGGAGTGGTGAATAGCTAGTAGCTCATGCTCCCTGGGACATTGTAACCCCATTCGGATAACGCTAAAACAATGGCAAAAACCATACAAAGAATGTAAGGAAGGTAAATCTTGAACAGTGGCACTGAATGCAAATGGGCAGGACCCAATGACAGACATCATCATTCAGCGAATTCCAGTAGTGACACCGCCCAAACCAGTGGGAAACCTTTATAAGATATTGAGCCCCCAAAAAGACAGTGGCCAACCCCACAGGTGCCGAGGAAATTCCACTTCCTTGCTGCCAAGAAACAAAACACACACTCACCCCACCAGCCACCCAGGTAACACCCTACCCAACAAGGTGCCCATAACTGCCCCAGAGTCCCCAATCCAACCATACTTTAAAATGCTGGATGCTATGTTTATGGTGTTAAATGGATCAAACAATAATGTTACTAATGAATGTTGGATGTGTCTAAACCCAAAGCCCCCATATTATATAGGAATAGCAATCAATGGAACTTACACTGAAACCAGCCAAGATGGCTGTGATTGGAAACAGACGAGGTTGTCAATAGGGGATATACATGGAAGAGGGTCCGGTGTTAAAAACCCTAAGTTCACCTCATCTTACTTGGACAGTGCTTGCTTTTACCAAACAGCTTCCACAGAACCTGATAAGTACCTAAGGACAGAAAACAACTCATGGTGGGCATGCACAGGAGGCATAACTCCTTGCCTCTCTGTTGCTGTCCTACAAAGGGAGCCCAAGGTTTTTGTGCTGGTCCATATCTTGCCCCAGGTATTTATACATGGTGGAGAACAGGGATGGGAATATTTGACCAGGAAAGTCCACCCTATAAGAATAAAGCATCATCCTGTCCTCATCCCAGTACTGGCTATAGGAGGGATTGCAGGATCCGCAGCTCTAGGAGCAGCAGCATTGGCGGTGCAAGACATCAACTTTAAGGCCCTAACTCAACAGGTGAAGATAGACTTGGGCCTGATCACTAAATCAGTATCCCATCTAGAAAAACAAGTGAACTCCTTGGCGGAAATGGTCCTCCAGAACCACCGAGGTCTCAATATCCTGTTCATGAAAGAAGGCAGGCTGTGTGCAGCCTTAGGAGAACAGTGCTGTTATTATGCCAATAAATCAAGAGTTATTCGAGACACCCTGGCTACAGTGAACAAACATTTGCAAGAAAAATATGACTGATTAGAAGAAAATTCTGGGTGGTATCAGCCTTTGTTTAACTGGTCTCCCTGGTTGACTACCCTTGTTTTTGTCCTTGCTGGACCCCTGTTAATCCTGTTACTAGCTTTGACTTTCACCCCATGCATTATTAATAAACTTATGGCCTATGTAAGGGCCCAGGTAGGATCTGTTCACCTAATGGTTCTAAACCAACAGGCTAGGTACTGTCCTGTACCTCATGATGAAGAAAGCCATGCATAAGATTACTTGCTTGCATAAAATCAGTGGGGAATGTAAGACCCAGATGAGACTTAGCACAAGTAACGCCATCTTGTTACAGGCCCTCCAACTTGTCCCTGTGGGTTTCAGGTTCACTACAGGACACAGAGTTCCTAGAATGTACTTATTTATCTGTTAAGACACCATGGAATGTACCATTGTTTCTGTGTAAGGAACATCCTGTTTGCTAAGTAAAGAACATCTGCAACCCCCCCC
>NW_004624890.1:2144070-2157702 GCF_000247695.1 Heterocephalus glaber | reverse complement strand
CAATGATGAATGTCATTATATTGTATACCTAAAATGTACCAATAAAATTAAAGAAAAAAAAAAAAGGAAGATGGGCGAAGGGAAAAAAGGGACCTCCATAACTCAAACTTCCAGTATTTTTAGGGTCAGACACTTCTGGTCCCACTGTCTCTCTCTCTCTGATACCAGCAGTCTGCCGAGCCTCCTAAACTGAAGCCTGGATGATCATTAGGGTGGTGTTTGGTTTATGGCTGAATGGAGAGAAGGGAAGTGGCTCACACAACTTCCCTGTGTTAGGATTATGGAAGCATGAGTGTGTGGTGTTTATAGTTGAACACACGGAAGGGTGTGTCTCAGTTTCTAACTCTGCTAGTAATATATTTTGACTTACAAAAATTGGCTTCCTTTGTTAGGTAAACCCTGTATCCCTGTTGTACTCTTTTTCCTTGCAGTCTATGAGATAAACAATGAAGATGTGGATGCCCTAATGAAGAGCCTACAGGTCAAAGCCTCCCCTCTAGTCAATGATGGTGTGGTTCGGTTGAGAGGACTTCCTTACAGCTGCAGTGAGAAGGACATTGTAGACTTCTTTGCAGGTGCTCAGCAGTTTGATCACATTTGGGGCATCACATCTCCCATGTCCTCTTTCCTCATTGTCCTTCTGTATCTCAGAAGTGTTCCGACTGGTGAGGCAGATCTTTGGGTCATGTCACATTTCAGAATAATTTCATAAAGCTTTGTTTTACTACTGAAGAAAATACCTTTGCAGGGTGGATGTGGTCAAAATATATTGAGTCCTCCCTGCAAATGTGAAACCGGGGAAGAGGGCAGGACAAGGGATGGGGGATGAGAATGATCGAAGCACTGTATGCTGCTTGCGGCGCATGCCTATAACCCTAGCACTTGTGTGGCTGAGGCAAGAAGATCACCATGAGTTCGAGGCCAGCCTGAACTACATAATGAGACACTGTCTAAAAAAAAATACTTGCATAATGAAAATTACAGAATTATATTGTTGAAAAAAATAAAGATGATCTAAATAATTAGAAATAGCACACGTTAAAAGAATACCTTCTTGGGCTGGGGATTTAGCTCGGTGCTGCCACCTGCCTTGAAAGCACAAGTTCCTAAGTTCGATTCCCAGTACCAAGAAAAAAAAAAACCTCTCCCTATTATTGTCATCATTTTGTGTATCTAAAATTTACCAATAAATGTTTTCCTTGGGGAAAAAAACACCTCAGAACAGTGGCCCTGGTTGTCTAAGACAAAGACAATCTGTATGATTTAAACACATGTAATTCCTAGAAAATAATACACTCTTAGTAGCTATGTTAGTCTCTTAAAATACAAATAATGGCAAAAAAGTGGGAGGTGAGTTGTATGCTTTAGATGGGCTACTTGGACCCTACACATTGTAGAAATATAAGTATTTATGTGTTACTGATGTTTGACTATGTAGTAATTCCCTATTTTACATTGCCCAGCTTTGGGATTGCCAGAATATCTTACAGATTTTATTAGGGCATGAGTAAATGTGTTAATTCTGAGGATAAAATAGTTCCTGTTAGCAGAAATAATTTGTAGTAACTTTCTTCTGTTCTAGGACTGAATATAGTAGACATCACGTTTGTGATGGACTATAGAGGGAGAAGAAAAACAGGGGAAGCCTACGTCCAGTTTGAAGAGCCAGAGATGGCCAGCCAAGCGCTGATGAAACACAGGGAGGAAATTGGAAACCGGTGAGTGAAGCAGACCGTAGTGTTGGGAAGTTCCCTGCAGCAGATCGCAGTGATGAGTGCATGGGATCTGACTGCTGAAGTTATCCACAGGAGACCATGGAGATGGGCTGGGAAAGGAGCCCATGGGAGAATCCTGCAGTGAGCCACTTGTATTGATGCTAACATTTGTTAGATTTGTTTTCTTTCTCTTCCTTTTTTTTTTCAGTAGTTGCCCTTTTCTTTTCTTTGAGACTGGTCTTGAACTCACTATGTAGTCCTCCTGGCAGGCCTTGAACTTGTGATCCTCCTTTCTCAGCCTCTCAGATTGCTGGGATTACAGGCAGATGCCACCACATCTGGCTGTTGCTACTGGCTGCTACTGCTTGTCATTGGTTTTTGTTTTTTGGTACTGGATATGGAACTTGGGACCTTGCGCTCGCGGGGCAGGTGCCAGCACCACTGAGCTAAATCCCTGGCCCTGTGGTTGGTTTTTGTTTTGTTTTCTTGTGGTGCTAGGGATTGAACCCAGGCAAGGTTCGCTCATGGTAGGCTAGTGCTCCAGCCCTGAGCTCTATGCCTGGCCTGCAGTTGGCTTAGAGGAAATTGGGCCAGCTTCCTCGTATAGTGTCTTCCATTCATGTAACATCAGGATGCACATAAAGATGTAGATGATGTATGTTTTAATTTCAATTTTCAAGGAATAGTAAAAGTAGTCAAATTTTCCATTATTGTTTTTTCCATTATTGTTTTTATTATTTATTATTTCTGACCTTTTTACTTAGCTCCCTTATGGTTAAAGGCCACTCCAAGGCCAGTGTATTCAGGATGTGCTGCACGGTTGGTTCAAAGGTCTTTGTTAAGAAGTGCTATTGAGGGCCGGGGATTTAGCTCAGTGGTTCCAGTGCCTGCCTTGAAAGTGTGAGGTCCCGAGTTCGATCCCCAGTACCAAAAACAAAACAACAATTAAGAAGTGCTATGGAAGGGCTGGGGATTTACCTCAGTGGTTCTGCCGCCTGCCTCGCAAGCACGAGGTCCTGAGTTCGATTCCCGGTACAAAAAAAAAAGTGCTATTGACTAGTTTTCTTTCTCTGTGTGGTTCTAGGAGTCACGTTAGGCAAAGCACTATGCCCCTGAGCTGAACTCTTGCTTCGTTATTTAATGTTAGGTTTTCACAATTCCCATTTAATAGCCTATTTTGGAAAAGTAGTCCCACTATCACTGTGATGGCAAGTCAGAGCTAATATTTAGTTCTGGAATTTTCTTTAGCCTCCTGTTAAGTTCTTTTGTGGAAGTTCTTATAATGTCATTTTTAATATCTTGTACAGAGGTGACTATTTATCTGCAATTGCAAGATGTCAAGGGTTGTGAGAAGAGAATAAGCCTTTGTATTAATCTGCTTTTCATTACTGTAATAAATACTTGAGGTAGGCTAACTTTATAAAGAAAAGAAGTTAATTTAGCTCACAGTTTCAGATGCTGAGAGTCCACCATATGGTACAGGTCTTGGGGACCCCCATCCAGTATGGCTGTGTGGGAAGAAGAAATCATGTTTCGTAATAGGAAGGCAGAGAGCAGCTCAGGTTAGGCTCAGGCTTTGGTAATGACTTGCTCGCTGAGGCCTGGCCTGCCGACTTACCCTTCCTGGAACAGTGCCCTCATGAGCGCAGGCCTTCCTAGGGTTCTTCCTGTGTGTGCAGTCAGCTTAGCCAAGCGTTCTCAGACACTATTCAAAATCTGCATGAGGAAAAAGTGTTAGCTTGGCAAAAAGATCTAATCATTAACTACTGCCGAGATTACTTTTTCATGGACTGGTATCTATAGCTTTTTTTTTTTGGTACCAGGGATCGAACCTCAGGACCTTGTGTTTGCCAGGCAGGTGCTGTGCTCCTAAGCTACATACCCAGCTTCTATAGCTATTGTTAATTTGCTCCATGTTTCATAGATACATTGAGATATTCCCAAGCAGAAGGAATGAAGTTCGAACACATGTTGGCTCTCATAAGGGAAGAAAAGTGGTGTCTTCTCCTACTGCCAAGTGTATAACTGAACCAGATGTGGTTTTTGAAGAACATGAAGTAAATGAAGATATTCGGCCCATGACCACTTTTGAAAATGAGAAGGAGATAGGTAAAGTCCTGCTGCTGCTGGAGATTCAGTGGGTCTGCCTTACACGTTTTGGTTTGTGTTAATTTTTTTTTTAACTGTGTTGTATGAAATCTTGAGATTATAGGAGGACAAAGGAATTGAGTTAAAGATTTAATGGAGTGTGAAGGTACTTTGAGTATATGCAGGAGGGCTTACTAACTTTTTTTTTTTTGGTACTGGGGATTGAACTCAGGTCCTTGGCTTTCGGGCCAGGTGGCAGAACTACTGAGCTAAATCCCCAGCCCACTTACTTGCTTTTAATATAATCATTTTGTAGATTGTACCAAAAGGTGAGTACTAAAATGGTAATAAAGGAAGTAAAATGACATTTAAACTGAGGTGGGGAAAGATTTGTATAGAAAGCAGGAATAGTGACTGAAGTAAGGATTTTTGTTTGACTCTGAATTTAATTATTTAATTCCCAACCCAAAAGCAACCTTTGGAATCTTTGAAATGTATTGGATACTTTGGGATTATCCTGTCACCGTAATATATGTGTATGTATATGTACTAAAGTACCTTTTACATATTTTATAATAATGGTTCTAATTCTGTGTATCTATTATATATTAGTACCTGTAACCCAGCAAGTTTTTCTTGCTGTAGAGATTCTTTTATGATCATTTTACCTTCTCTCAAGTTCTTAACTTGGTAATGGTTTGAGACACTACATGCTTGTGGGTGTTTAGGGATGTTGATAAGCAGCAGAGATTTCATTTCATCACTGTGGCTTTAGGAGCCCTTCCTTGCTGGTTCCAGAAGACATGACAATTTTGATATCACAGGTCTTGGTCTGTTAGTGACTCCTGAAGAATTTATGCCCTTGTTTTTGTTCTCCTCAGAATTGCCTAAGGAGGTGTTAGAGAAGGTTCCAGAGGCTGCGGATCTTGGAGCCATGCCTTCCCTGCATGTTGTGCACATGAGAGGGCTGCCTTTCCAAGCCAATGCCCAAGACATCATAAATGTGTGTGCAGTAAGACACCTAGTCCAACTAGGTTGGGAAAGCTCTGAAATTAAACTTGTATTAATTTGGTGTAGGGAGAGAGAAAATACAGTACTTTTGTTACATAGCATGTCCCTTGTTGGAAAGCTTGTTTGATTTTCTGCAGCTGAAAGTGTGGCATAGCTGGGCTTGATAGCACAGGCCTATACTCCCAGATACTGAGTGGTTGAGGCAAGTCCCTATAGCTTAGGAGTTCAGGTTAGCCTGGGCAACATAGTGAGACTGTGTCTCTTTAAAAAAAAAAAAAAAAAAAAAGTGACTTTTGGCCAGGGATTTAGTTCAGTGGTTCTGCCGCCTACCCTGCAAGCGCAAGGTCCTGATTTGATCCCCAGTACCAAAAAAAATGTGGCTTTGAGTTTGATTTCTAGTACAAAAAAAAGAAATGTGTTTTTGTATCACACTGAAAAAAATAAACAGATTCGAGGATTTTATAGATGCCGAATAATATGAGATCGGTTTAGTAATCAAAGTTTGATTTCATAATAAATTGGTTCAGCTCATTCAGTTTTTAGTTTAGGAAACTGAGACTCAGGTATTTGATGACAGCCTTTGCATATAGATGCTCCTGGACTTATGATGAGGCTACACTGCAAGGTGAGAGTGCTGGTAGCTGAGCCTGAGCATCACATCTGAACCCCTGGCACCCTTAGGGCATTGCAGCCTTGTTGTCACTGTCCAGTGGGCTGGGGATGTGGCCGCTGCCATGCCCCATCTTAGCAGAGTGTCTTACTGCATGTCACCAGCCTGGAGAAGACCAAGATTCGGTGTGGTTTCTACTAAATTTGAATTGCTTTTATACTATGGTGAACTAAAAAACCTTAATTGGAACTGTGAAGCCATCATGAAGTTGGGGACTGTGTGTACTAGCCGAGAATCTAGGGCTGAAATGCCCAGCGTTCTCAGTACACACTATGTAGTTTTCTTGCAAACTCCCTGACTTTTGAGAAAATGAGTATAAACTACATTTTTATTTTAGAATAGACACTATGTGCAATAAAACAGAACAACAAAGCTCTGGACATCATGAACTTGACAACGTGTATGAAATATAGATCTAACCTAAAGTTGACAATTACTAGTGATGCCTCATTTGCCATCAGTATTTCAAAGAGCCTAATACTAGTTACAGGAATCAGCATTCTCTCTTTTTGATGGTATTAAGGAACTGGGGATTGAACCCAGGGGCACTCTACCACTCAGCTCTATCAATTGATTGGTTGATTTTATTTCAAGACAAGGTCTTACTAAGTTGCCCAGCCTGGCCTTGAACTTGGCAATCCTTTTGCCTTATCCTCCCAAGTAGGTAGTACAGCTGTGTGCCATCAAGCCTGACCAGGAGCCGTATCTTTATCTGAGTGAAGGTTGTACATTTTATTAGCATTGTGTTCAGTTGCTTTGCTTTGGAGCAGTGACCACTCATATGGTAGTTCTGCTGATGCAGTACTGACGAGGTACCTATCTGATTAAAACACAGTTTTTCTTTTTGAGACAAGTCTCACTACATATAGTGCAGGCTGGCCTTGAACTTACTACGTAGCCCAGGGTAGCCTTAAATTCATAATCTTCCTGCCACAGTGTCTTGAGTGCTGGGATTGCAAGCATGTATCACCGTGCCTGGGAAAACATGAGTTATTAAGGAATGAAGAATATTTATTCCCAGATGTAGTGGTGCACACCTGTCGTAGCACTTGGGAGTTCAAGGCCAGCCTGGAACATGTAGCGAGACTCTGTCTCAACAAACCAAAAAAAAAAAAAAAAACCAAGAATATTTGCTGACATTGTTTAGAAACCCAGAAAGGTATGTGGAATAATAAAAATGGTCTTTATTGTTGCTGGGCATGGTGGCCCACATCTTATAATCCCAGCAGTCAGGAGGCTGAGGCAGGAAGATTGTCATGAGTTTGATACCAGTCTGGGCTACATACTGAGTTCAAAGACCAGCCTGGACTACATAGTGAGGCCCTGTCTCAAAAAAACCAAAAAGAAAAAAAAAGTCTTTTATCATTTTGTTTGAAAATGTGAGAACCATTTGTGTAGTGATTGTGTTTGTAGTTACAGTTTTTTACGAGACCCGTGACTTGAGTTTAGCTTAAAGAGATGATACCTAAAAGCAAAGCTATGAGGTGAGCTGAAGAGTGTAAAGGAGCCATGCAGGGGCTGAGCCTGTAGGTGTGGCTGGTTCAGCAGTGTTGTGCTTGGCTGCCCTGTGTCACGCAGTTCTTCATGCCGCTGAGGCCGGTGCGGATCACCATGGAGTACAGCTCCAGTGGGAAGGCCACGGGTGAGGCTCATGTGCATTTTGGCAGCCACGAGGACGCCGTTGCTGCCATGCTCAAGGACCGGTCCCATGTGCGTAAGTACTTCCCCTGCTTGCTGGCATTGGCCCGGAGCTGTTCCCTATACTACTGAATTAAACATTAGGATAAATAGTTATTCTAATGAAAAGCATCGATTTGTCTGATTTTTCATTTTTCATTTTTCATTTTTTTTTTTTACTCTGGACCTTGTGCTTGCCAGGCAGGTACGGTGCCACTGAGCTACATCCCCGGCCCCATTTTTAATTTTTTTGAGATGAGACTCTTCCTTTGTTGTTGGGACTGGTAAAACTCAAGAGGCTCAAGTGGTCCTCCTGCCTCAGCCTCTTTTGGCTGGGTCCATGAGTATGTACCACCACACCTGGCCTTTCTTTGCCTTTTTGCTTTATTTTGCTTTGTGGCACTGGGGATTGAACCCAGGGCTACTGAGCTATATCGCAGCCCTTTTTTATGTTTTTAGTCAAGGCCTTGCTAAGTTGCCCAGGCTGGCCTGGAACTTGGAATTCTTAGCTTGGATTTTAGGTGCACCACCACTCTCAGCTTATTTTTGTGTTTAACTAGGGAATGGGCAGAAGGCTTGAATTGCTGTCTGGATGGTGAAAAAGTGGATCCAATTTTTTTCTGCCTTTTTAGCTTTTTTTCTTTTGGTGGTACTGAGGATGGGGCCCTTATGTTGAGCTCAGCCTTCTCTTTATTTATTTATTTATTTATTATTTAATGTTATATATGCAGTTTATCTGGTAACAGATTTTAATTTTTTAATACATTTTATTTTATCTCTTTCCCCCCTCCCCTCCCCTCTGTATGTACAAAAGCTTAGTTTCCATTTTTTTCCTTCTATTTTCACTTTTTTTCTTGTCCCTTCCTTCCTTTCTTCCTCCCTCCTCCCTTGTTCCTTTTCCCATTTGAACACTTTATCCTCATTTCCCAATATCCATTATACATTTCAGTTCTTATTTCCACTTTTGGTTTCTCACATCAGAGAAACAATGTGGTATTTAAACATATGTGTCCAATTTATTTGACTGAGGAGTATGGTCCATTCATTTAGCTATAAGTGAAGCTCATCCTTCTTTATGGCAGAGTAGTACTCCATTGTATAAAAACCACATCTTCTTTATCCACTCATCAATTGATGGACATTTGGGCTGTTTCTTTTTTGGTACCAGGGATTGAACTCAGGACCTTGTGCTTCCAAGGCAGATGCAGCGCCACTGAACTAAATCCCTGGCCCTATTTGGGCTGTTTCCAAGATTTAGCTATTATAAACTGTGCTGCTATACACATGGGTGTGCATATATTGCTGTGGTATGATGCTTTTAAGTTTTTTGGGAAGATACCAGGAAGAGGTTTAGCTGGGTCAAATGGAACCTCTAGTTTTAGTTCTTTGAGGAATCTCCACACTGATTTCCACAGTGGTTGTACCAGTATACACTCCCAGCAACAGTGGAGAAAGGCTCCTTTTTCCCCACAGCCCCTTTGGCATTTGTTATTGTTTTTTCTTGATAACAGCCATTCTTTCTGGAGTGAGGTGGAATCTCAGTGTTGGTTTTTTTTTTTGGTACCGGGGATCAAACTTGGGTCCTTGTGCTTATGCAGCAGGTGGTGAAACCACTGAGCTAAATCCCCGGCCCTCAGTGTTGTTTTAATTTGCATTTCATGAATGATCACTAATGTTGAACACTTTTTCATATACTTATGTGCCATTTCTAATTCTTTATCTATTTCTCTTTATTTTTTATTTTGAGACAGAGTCTTGTTAAGTCCGTAAGTTCCCCAGGCTGGGCTTGAACTTGTGATCTTCTGCCTTAGTCTCCCAGAGTTCTTGGATTACAGGTGTACACCATTATGCCTAAGTCCTTTACAACTTTGTAAAAACTGATTTTTTTAATAATTATTATCAGACCATAGGTATATTGAACTGTTCCTGAACTCATGTCCAAAAGGAAAATAAGACTTCAGGGATTCCAGATAATAAGGTAAATTTATTATAATAAGGTAAGAGGTATAACTGGAAATTATTTTCAGTTGATAATAATCATTAACTCACTAACTGGGAATTTAGTGGAAAGGATTCTTCTTTTCGGGGGGGGCATTTGTTTTGTTTTCAGTATTCATTGCGTGGTAGGCAAGTGGTCTTCTACTGAGCTATATCTCCAATGATTCTCTTTTTAATAAACGTTTAAGGAATGGTAACTGAAACATCAATAGAAAGAATGGAACTTCTGGGAACTCACACTCACTGTGATTGGAGAGTGCTTTGATGTTACCCCTGTGCGGAGTCTTGCTCTGTCCTTCCCACATTTATGCTGTGTGTTCCACAAATGGTTATAGCTGCTTCTAGTAGGTGTTGTACAGAGCAAGTATGCCTTGCACTCACTTTTCTTCCCACTAATATGTACACAGTTCCTCAGTTGCAGATATTTTTAGGGTGTGAAAAGGATGTTACTTTGGTTTATTTTTAAATAAATTTTATTTTATTTTATCCCATTCCCCCCTCAAGCCCCCTCCCCTCCCTGTGTATAAAAGCTTAGTTTCCTTTTTTTCCTTCTATCTTCACTTTTTTTTCTTGTCCCTTCCTTCCTCCCTCCCTCCTCCCTTGTTCCCCTTCCCATTTGAACATTTTCTTCCCATTTCCCAATATCCATTATACATCTCAGCCCTTCTTTCCACATTCAGTTTCTCACACCAGAGAAACAATGCAATATTTAAACATGTGTGTCTGATTTATTTCACTTATGAGTATGGTCTCAAGGTCCATCCATTTAGCTATAAATATCTGAAGCTCAAAAAGGATGTTACTTTGAAACCAGGGTGCATCACCAAGGCACAGTTAACTTGCCACTGTTGCCTTTTTCCAAAGTTGTGTTATGAAAATGATTTTTTGTCTTAGGAAGTACATGGTCTCATATTTGAAAATAGGCCTTGGTATCTCATCTCTTGCTAAATATCTTTTTTTCCCTATAAAGTGTTTAGGTAGTTTCTATTGAAGTTATTTTTCTGCATGTAGTGATGCGTTTTTTTGGTACAGGGGATTGAACTCGGGACCTTATGCTTGTGAGGAAGGCGGTGGTACCACTGAGCTAAATCCCTGGCCAGTGATGCATTCTTTAGAGACACTTAACTGTGATAATTTTTTGAAAACACATGGGTGTTCTGTTATTAGGGATGTTGTGGGCTATTTTAGATGTAAAATCCCTTGATGTTAAATGTTTAGATTACCTCAATTCTTATAAAATACATTCTGTACCCACTTGTAGAAATCTGGCCATGCCAGGCTGTGTTCACTGATACATAAATTCTCTGCAGTTTAAATTGATTCATTCTCAGACAGCCCGCAGTCAGTTAGAAAAAGATGCTGATGTTTGTAATTTCAAATGGTACTGGGAACCACTTGTGTAATCCTTTTCATTTTAAGTAAATGTGCACCATTTTTTGTTTCAGGGTGAAGCAAGAAGCATT
This sequence comes from Heterocephalus glaber, assembly GCF_000247695.1. Next base: position 2,147,080 of record NW_004624890.1, on the reverse strand, counting down.
TCATTTGCACATGTTTCTTGGACATGGAATATGAAGTTCCAGTTTATTGGCAGCAGCTGCTAGAGAAAAGATTTTGAGGTTTTTGGTTAATTGTATCTAAGAAAAATTTGTAGTGGACTAATTAGAAAGAGAAAGATGCAGTTGGGGATTATGAAATAAACCACAAATTGTAATTTTTGTTTAAGCTGCCCAGTTAAGAGAAACTGGTCTTTCTTTTATATAATTATAAACAGTTTGTTTTCATAGAGAATATGATACCCATTGTAAAGACTACGTATTTTTTTTTCAGCTGTATTTGTTAAACTCTTTCGCCCATTTAAAAAATAATCTGTTCAAGGTTTTTTGGTTTTTTTTGGTACTGGGGATCGAACTCGGGACTTTGCACTTGCCAAGCAGGCGGCAGAACCACTGAGCTAAATCCCCAGCCCAAGGTTTTGGGTTTTTTGGCCTATGAATTAAGAACTCTGATATAAAACCTCTCAAGGGGTTGAAATAATGATATATTTTAACCACTCATGAAAGCAGGGAAGGATTTCAGACTTTTAAACCAGTATGGTTTGGCAAAACAAGTTTTAATTTTAGATGTATTTGGTTACTTAGATGGGGGTAGGAATTTAAAAAACAAAACGTGAGTGTAATGACGATTTGGCAGCTTTATGTCTTTGGAAGTGTTTTGCCTTCTAAGCCTTTTAGCATTGGTGCCTGTCTACTTAAGGGAAGTCAAGGAAACAATGCAAGTCCCTCATTTGCTTCTTCAGTGGGGTAGCACATCCTATATTTTAGAACAAATAGGGTGCCTTGCTTAGGTAAAAATAGCATTCACTGTGTAACTGTGTGAGGGGCTACGGATCAAGCTGTACTTCTGTACACTGGCACTCCCTTCTGCTTTCATGTTCAACAGCTTGTTATTTTCAGTACTAGACAAGACGGCTGGCTTCCAAATGTAGTCATTAATAAACTGTGTGCATCTGTGTCAAGAGAGTCAAAGTTCTCCGTCATACGTGCTTTGCCTTGTTCCTGTCTCAGGGTGACAGCCACCTGGGAGATGCGATTCTAGTTCTTCTCACTGACTCTGCCCAGACTTTGTGCAGGTGATGATATCTGGAGGAGAAATTGTTTCTCTCCCTTAGCATCCAACCGCCTCTGATTACAGCTGAGATGTGTCACTGTACTGTAACGAGTGCATGGATGAAAGCTTATTTTAGGCCGAAAATGGCTTAAGAGAATTTATTACTGGATTATGAGTCAACTATATATATATTTTTATTATATCATCTCCTGGCATACTAATATAAGAAATGGCTAATTTTCCATTGTATTTACATCCTATTAGAATATACCTAACCTGCTTAACAGTTGTGCTACTTAGATGGAAATGTGTTTTCTGTGTGGTTGAATGTGAAGGTTGTGAGAACCTGTAACCATGGTTACATGAGCTGTTAGGGTGTCATCTTTTTCTCTCCCTTTCATAGATTGCTTTGGGGTCTTATTTACTGTGGAAAAGAACTGTAGGGTCTATTGGGCTTGGTGAGGAGTTTATTCATTTGCAAGTACTTTATTTTCAGGTAATGAATCTCACTGCACACCTAAGAAAAGAGTAAGAACACAGGCAGGTGTGGTGCACACCTGTAATCCCAGAACACAGGAGGCTGATGCAGGAGGATCACCGTTGAGTTTGAGGCCAGCCTGGGCTACGTAGTGAATTCAAGGCCAGCCTAAACGACATAGTGTGACCCTGTCTCAGAAAAAGCTACACAAAAAAAGCTCACACAAAAGCTACATAGCTGTTCAATGGAGGTACCTTAGTACCTCACTGTAGAGGCCTGACCCTCAGTACAAAGCAGGCCCAGTATCATGAATTGTATATTCCACTCGTGTTAGTGGGTTACTTTTCTCGCCAGTGAGTAAGTGGCTGCTGATGGGGCAGATTGAATTGCTGGCAGAGGGAGACTGCGGAATGGAGTGAAGGCACTGTTATTTGTATACAATAAAAAGGCATTTCTGTCTTCCCAGATTTGTGAAAATTCGCTGTGCATCCTGTTTGTTATGGGGGAAGCATTGTTAGGGAAGCTTCCTCCTGTCTTAGGCTCCTTTGTCTTTATGATCTTGTTTCGCTGCAGCCCCAAGGGGAGAGGACTCAGGAGGCCTTGTTGAGCTCCAAGGAGAGAGACTCCTGTGGGGAGACAGAGGCCGGCCAGTGTGTCCTGTGCTGCCGAAGGGGTGGGGGGTGCCATGACCCCTTGGCACCCCTGCTTGTTGGTTGGCCATCCATGTCTGTTTCTGTGTCCAGATGGCTGTAACAGTGTGATACCTCTCCATCCCGGCCCAGAGCAAGTGTGGGAGGGCTGGGTACTGCCGCAGGGCTTGTTGGGGTGGGGAGGGGTGGAGCAGCAGGCTGCCCTGAAGCAGGACTGAGAGCAGCCGCTGGCTCCTAGGAAGGAGGCAGAGCTGTGGTAGTCCCTCCTGCCAGGCTGTGGACCCGCTCCCAGGTCCTGTGGTGAAGGCCTGAAGGGCAGTTGCCCCAAACTGGGGTTTTGTGAGGAACTGGAGGAGGAGGATGGAGCTACTCTGTAGGGAGCAGAGGGGCCAGGTGCTCTAAATCCCATCAGTGGCAATGACCCGATAGGCTGCTTCTCATGTCTCAACTGTTGTCTCTGTTCCATCTTTTGTGAAGTGTCTGCTTAAATCTAGTGTGGCTAGCTATATAAAACAAATACTAATGGACATGAAAAATCAAATAAGCACTAATACAACTGTAGTGGGGGACCTCAATACCCCAATGTCACAGATCAACTAGACAAAAAATAAGCAATGAAATACTAGAACTCAATCAAATTCTTGAACAAATGAACTTAACAGATGTTTACAGAGTGTTCCACCTTACAAAAATCAGAATACACATTCTTTTCAGCTGCACATGGGTCATTCTCCAAAATAGACCACATACTTGCTCATAGAACATGTTTAAGTAAGTGCAAAGGAATTGAAGTTAGCTCCTGTATATTATCAG
>NW_004624890.1:2117213-2141201 GCF_000247695.1 Heterocephalus glaber | reverse complement strand
ATAAAGTGGAGTACTACTCAGCCATAAAAAATGAGAAATTAGAGACATTTATAGCTAAATGGATGCACATTGAGGCAATACTCTTAAGTGAAATAAATAGGACACAAGTGTGTAAATTCTGAATAGTTTCTCTAGTGTGAAAAGCAGTAAATAAGGACTAAAAGGTATAATAGATAATGTGAAATAGGAAGAAAAGGGGCAAAGGGGAAGGGGTAGTGGGGAGGGTAGGGGAAAGGAAAGAAGGGAGTGGAATTAATATGAGAAAGTGAAAAAATGGACACAAAGTCTTTGTAAATAGGGAGGGATGGAGGGGTGGAAGGGAGGGCAGGGAATGGGGAAAAAATAAGAACCAAGAGAGATTATTTAAAGCTGCAGATTTCCAATGAGTAATGTCATTGTATACCTAAAATGTACCAATAAAATTAATTTTAAAAAATAAATTTTTAAAAGCTGGAAGAAAAAATGCAAATTGGGGGACATATGTGACATGGTATTTTAACCTTTCATTTGTAAGAATGTTTCCTTTGTGGTAAACCATGTAATTAGTGTGAATTATACTTCTCTGCCATAAAGTACCACCCCAAGTGGTAAGGTGCCGTGTCTGTCATCACACAGCATTCTCTGCCCAGAGGAGGCCTGAGTTATCTCTCCACCCCTCTCAGTGATTAACTCTCAGGGATCTAGTATCCTCAGCAACGCTTAGAACTGCTTACTAGTTCTAGTTTTCAGCTGATTTTACATTTCAAGGTAAGTTGTCTGCATGGTTTGTTATTCTACACGTGGACCTGTCCGAAACTCGGTTTCCCATTGAGTATTGACTGACATGTCCAGGTACCACAGAGGTGGTGGAGTTGGCAGCAGGTGTTAGATGACCTCGGTAGTGGACCAGCCTTCAGTGGCATATTTCTACTTCTCAGACCCGACTTGGAGAACACTGGGGGAGTATATTAGGCTAGATTATTTGAGAAGTTTCAGTACATGTCAAACGGACACTTACTATGTTTTTGAAATACAATTCTTTAAAAAGGAGGCCCACGTTTTCTGGTGAGCGAGGTGGAAGTAAAGCTGTCATGGGCAGTGGCTCTGAGCACCTTCAAAGTCACTGGGCCATACTTAGAATACCAAGGTCCTTCTGGTGATGGTCAGGACACCGCTTGAGAGTTTTATTTACATTTTTATATCCTGGCTATAGATCATGATCTGCTTATCAACCCAAAAAATTTCTCAGATCTCTGGAAACAGACTGTTTAGGGAGTTCAGTCAGGTTCTAGTGGGTTAGACTGATAGTTGTTTGAGTATGAAAGCACTTTTTTTTTGTTCTGGGGACAGCCCAGGGCCTGTGTGTGATTGTGACAACTGTCAGGAGTCATTCTGTATACCCCCAGCCTTTTATTTTATTTTTTTAATTTTGAGAGAGGGTTTTGCTAAATTGTCCAGGCTGGAGTCATAGTTGGTGATCCCCCCCCCCCCCCCCGCCAGAGTGCTAGGATTACAGGTGTGTGCTTAAGCTTCTATTTTTAGAGTAGTTTCAGGTACAAAGAATGTTGCAGGGTTGGTGAGGTCCCTATATGCATCTTACCTATTCTGCCTACTGTTAACAAATTACAGTGTGTTTGTTACAGCTAAGGAACACGTGTTGGTAGATGGCTAAATTCCACCTAAATGCTTTAGCGTCTCCCCTGCCCACCCCGCCTCGGTGCCAGGGATCACACTCAGGACCTTGTGCTTGAGAGACAGGTGTGGTGCTACTGATCTACATCCCCAACCTGCTTTAGCTTTTTCTTAAATACCTTTTCCTTCTAGGATCCCACACAGCCTTTATCTGTCATTTCCCCTTATTCCCCTTAGATGGTCCGATGACCTCAGGTTTTCAGACTTGCTCTTGGTGACTGGCAGCTGTTAGGAGACATTCTGTAGACCCCCTCACAGATGAGGATGTCTTATTCTTGCTTCTGCTCAGCCTGGGGTTAGAAGAAGGCCCAGGACACATCAAGGGTGCCCGTCAGCAGCATGGCTTCGCAAGCATGGGCACACACTCATCCCCTGACCAGGCTGCCACAGTTACTTCTGCTGAGACCTACCTACAAGGAGAGGGAATCCATGTGCATTCTGTGGAATTGTGCTGTGTAGTTGGGGCTGCCTCTCCATTACTCGGGTGTTCCTCTCAGTACAAATGTTTCACACTCAGTTACAGTCCTGCACCATTCACTGTTGCGCACATGTTTTCATTTCTGGCCATTGGGAGTTCTCAGCTGACTCCTCGTTTTCACACCCTGGGAGACTCCAGACCCGGAATCAGCCATCTCTCTAAGGAGTTCTAGGTTTCCTTTTATTGAATGATGGTATCAGAAAACAAGATCTATGGTAGCACAAACCTGTAATCCCAGCTGAGGTAGGGGAGCCTGAGGTAAATAAAAAATGAAGAGCTGGGGTTGCTGCGCAGGACAGAGCAGTGGCCCACCTTGTACGAAGGCCTGGGCTTGAACCCAGTACTGGGATGACAGTCCATTGAGTGTGCGTGCTGCTTTGGCATATGGTGCTGCACTGACAGCAACAGGACCACAGATGTGACAACCCAAGTGTGCATGCAGGCATGTTTTCTGTATCAATCTAGACAGTGCTATTTAAAAACTGGTAAAATGCATATAGAACTTTTAACCCTTTAAGAAATATAGTTGAGCCTGGCATGGTGGCACATGCCTGTAATCCCAGCACTTGGGAGGCTGAGGCAGGAGGACTGCTGTCAGTTTGAGGCCAGCCGGGAGTATACAGCGAGACCCTGACTCAACAAAAAATCCCCAAAACCGAGTTGTGTAGCACTGTGCATTACATTGCTGTTCAGTTGGCCTCACCATCTAGCACCATAGTTCCCTACCCTTCCTGAGACTCCACCTATCAATTAGGAACTGCTGAGTCCTTTCTGCTCGAGCCCCTGCAGCGACAGTCCTACTTTGTCATTTTGCCTCCTCTGGGTACGAACGGGATCATGTGGCACACGTTTCCTGTGACTGGCCCATATCACTCTCTGAGTCCTCTAGGGCTAGCCATGTGGTAGCAGCATTTCCTGAGGTTGAATTGTGTTTATCTTAAGTACATACCACTTTGTTGGCCCATCACTAGTGCACTGACAATGCCTTTTGGCCCTCAGGAATACTGCTATAAACACAGGGATAGTTTTCCTCCTCAGTGATTATCAAGACCAGGACCTCACACACCAGGCTCTATACTGAGTTACATCTCCAGCCCAACAAATATTTTGGAGACCTGGTTTTTAATTCTTTTGGACATACACCCAGAAATAGACTTGCCAGTCATTTTTTAAAAAAAGAAATCACTATCTACTATCTACGGGTGTGATTTTACATTTCTACTAAGTGAACATGGGTTCCAGTTCCTGCCAAGTCTTTGCAAATACGTTTTGTCTTTTATCTTTTGCACTACTGGGGCCAGAACCCATTGAACTACCTCCTCAGCACTTTATACATTTTTTTGAGACAGGTCTTGGTTAGTTTCCTAGGCTGGCCATGATTGTGATTCTCCTGCCTCCGCCTCCCAGAGTGCTGGGAATACAGTTGTGCACTACCAGTTCAGGCTCTTTGTGGTTTTAATTTGCAATTCCCCAACGTTTACTGGTGTGGGGTTCCTTTGCACATGTATATTGAGCATCTGTATCTTTTTTGGGGGAGAAATATCTTTTCAAGTACTTTGCTCATTTTCATTAGGTTTTAAGTTTGTCTAAGAGTTTGAGTTCTCTTACATTTAGGTTTTGGATCCATTTTGTTTATGGTATGTGGGTCCAACTTCATTTTTGCACATGTGGCTATCCAATATTTTCAACTTTTTTGGAAAAAGTGTCCTTTCCCCACTGAGTGGTGTGGAAAACTATTTGCCCATCTACTTGAAGGCTCTTTTCTGGGTTACTCTATTCCACTTTACTTTTGTTTCTATGCTAGTACCATTTTGATTTGGTCACTGTAGTTTTTTTTCCCTTAAATTCTTTTATTGGTACATTTTAGGTATACAATATGTTTACATTTATCATTGGGTGTTTGTACCTGTACATGATGTATATTGGTTTTTATTTTTTTCCCCATTACCTGTGCACCTTTCACCCCCTCCACCCTTCCCTATTTACATAGACTTCGTTTCCATTTTCTCTTTTCTCATAATTTTTCCTTTCCATTCTTTCCTTTCCCCCCCCCGCCCCACCCCTTTGGACCTTTTCCTATTTCAAAGTATCAATTATTCATTATTAATCCTTTTGATCCTTATTTACATTTTGTTTTTCACACTAGAGCAACTATTTGGTATTTACACGTGTGTCCTATTTATTTCACTTAAGAGTATGGCCTCAGTATGCATCCATTTAGCTATAAATGTCTCTAGCTTCTCAGTCTTTATGGCTGAGTAGTACTGCATTTTATTAAAAAACCACATCTTTTTTATCGTTTCCAGCTGATGGGCACTTGGGCTGTTTCCAAGCTATAGCTATTACAAACTGTGGTCACTGTAGTTTTGAAACCAGGAAGTACTGAGACTGCTAGCTTTGCTGTTCCTTTTCAAGGGTACTTGGGGCTCCCTTGAGATTCTATCTGCGTGAATTTTTGGATTTAAAAAAAAATTTCTGCGGAAAAGTTGAGATTTTTTTTTGAGTCAGGGTCTCACTATGTAGCCCAGGCTGGTCTTGAACTCAACTGTGATCCTCCTGCCTCAGCCTCCCAAGTGGCTGAGGTTTCTTTAAAGGGATTGCATTCACTCTGTGGATTGCTATGGGTGGCAATGACAGTTTTAACAGTATTGCCTTTCAGTCCATGTGAATTCATGGTGTGGTTTTTGCGTGGCGAAGTTTTGTAATTTTTAGTGTACAAGTTATCCACAGCCTTAATTTATTCTTTATTGTTTCATTCTGTTGATGCTGTTATAAACAGTGGAAAGCACATTTTAAAAGAAAGATTAAGCATAATATTAAGTTGAAGTATTCATGACTTAAGTCTCCTTATATTTGGTGGGGCAAAATAACCACAGATCTTTGAAGTTTTAATTTTTTTTTTAAAAAAGGCTAAATACATGTAATTTTAAGATCTCAAGTAATTAATTACTTATTTTTCCTTATATTCCATGTTATAGAGCTACCTCCTTGCTAATTATAATAATTCCATTGTGTCCTGTTTGGGTTTTGCTCTCCTGATTATACGTAGCACCTACAACAGCTCTGGATCATGTAGGTGACCAAGAAATAAGGAGAATAAAGGCTCGCAAAGGAAAAAAAGACAGTAAAATTAGGTCAGAATTACTAATTTATTTTCCCTTAGTACTCTTAAAACTTTAGCTTCAAGTAACAGGCCAGACTTACAGAACAAGCTTTTCACAGGTTTAACCATTTTACCAAATAATATGATGCTCTAGGGTATTTATGAGGCAGGCGGTGGAACCACTGAGCTAAATCCCCGGTCGCTCTAGGGTATTTATATCCCAATTTCTAAACCAGTTATGAAGTTGTATCTTCTTAAGGTCCTAATTGGAACCAAACAACCCAGACACTGGTAACATAATCAAGACAGCATTTACCATTTCTGAAGTGCCCTGAACACACCATGTTCCCAAAGGATTTCTTACTGAGAGATGTCTGAGTGTTATCCTTTCCAAAACAACCTGTCAACCAGCTCTGACTCTTAGCTCAAAATAAAGAATTTTTCATTCAAGGAACCACTTAATACATACTGAGCTACTGTTCTCAGCCATCAACAAATTCAACTTACTGTGCTCCACACCTGACTTAACTTTGGTTTCATCAGCACTTCTTACTTGTAGAAGACAAACTTCCTTCTGAACTCCTTATAAATTCCCATCATGACCTGGGGGTCTGGGGAAGAGCGATGGCTTTTTTGTAGTCGAGGATTCTGGAAGGGGCAGAGACTCAGGTTTGAAGCCATAAGGAGAAAAATACAAGTTCTTTCCTGTTCTGCTAATGAAATACTTGTAGGCCAAGACCAGCAAATTCTGGTCCTGAAATTCTATTACACTATTCTTAATACATTCAGATTTATATTACTCTTTACTTTCTTCTCCCTGAGTGTGGATTCACAGTTTGGCAGAGGTACTTTAAGAGGTAGTTATGGGGGTGAAGAGGAAATAATGTTTACATATAGCAGCACCTCATTTTCGTCTCTACTTTGATCTTTCCCCAAGGGAGGAAACCCAGGCCTCCTACATGCTATACAAGCGCCTTACACTAAGCTATGTCTCCAGCCTGATTCCTGTCTGCTTGGACATATTGTAGTACATCAACCCCAGTGTTACCATCACTGTTCATAAAAGTAGCCCTTCCAACTAAGCCCTGCACATTGTGTTTGTTTTGATATCGAAAAGAAAGGCTCAGTCCAGAACTTTCATTGAGCTAGTCATTAGGGAAAATGCACACAACTTTCAGCACCCCAAGGATGCCTTCCTCTCTGGACCTGGTTTATGAAGTCATCCCTGTCAGCTCTGTGGACTCTGAGGATGGGTGTTAGGGATCCTGAGAGCAGGAGAAAGATGGTCCTGGCTGCCAGCCTTAGGATGGGCTGCTGGAACACTCCTGTGTGAGCAGCTTGTGACAGGGGTTTCTGAGGCACATGGGCTGGACACTGTCAGGGAGAGGCAGCACTTCTGCGGTGCAGGCTCTGCAGAAGGTCCCTCTGCAGTCCTTACACACATTCTGCAAGGAGAGGAGGGTCAATGGGTAGCAGAAGAGCAAGGCAACGGATACACAGGCCAGAAACGGCCAATGTGAATAACAGGTCAGTTACTAGAGCACTACAGTTTACCTGATTTCTTGTGGAAGTTACTGAACAACTGGTTAAATTACAAATTTTTGAAAGTGCTTCAAGCGTATAATAACATCATTTAAACCCCATTCCTGGCTTTTGGGTTCATTTTTCTTTTGTTTTCCTAATTCACAACAAAAGCTTTTTGTTCTGTATTTAACCCCTTTTATAAGCAGTTGAAGACACCATATTTGATTTCATATCTCCATGGGAAGGAAAGAGTTGTACTCATCTTACAGAAGACACTGTTTCTTAATATGGAGGTTATGAGTACAATATTGAGTTAAATATATTTCCCTCATTTATTGTGTTTGAGTTACTTTTGCTATAAAGAGAAAATTACAGTGGCACCTTGATTCATGAATTCACCTCTCTCCATGATGCTGGCTGCAAACCAAACTGGACAAGAACCAAATCAAATTTCCCCATAAGGTCAACATTGAACCTAACTGTTGAATTTGATTTGGTTCTTGTCCAAGTTGGTTTGTGACCAGAATCATGGAAAGAATCAATTTCGTGAACTGAGGTACCACTGTATAACTCTTAAACATATTATTTCATTTGAAAATTCTTTAACAGATAGTAAACTTTGTTTTAAAACTGCTATTAAAAAAAACTGCTATGGTGTCTTCAAAAACTTGATAAAATATACAGAGAATTGGTCCATTTGTCTTTGTATTTACATTGGTTGCCAAAAGAAATGGGGTTAAGATTACACTTGTTTCCATTCTATTCATGTGGATACACATCCCCATGTCAACCAAAACACTGGGGCCTTCATAGTGTGCTGTGATGTCATATTAAAGAAGTTATTAAAAAAAGAACAGAAATGGACAAATATAACCCAGAGATGGAGGTGCATGCCAGGCTGAGGTGGGGGGAGGTTCACTGCAAGTTCCAGGCCAGGGAGAACTATAAAGTGAGGCTCTGTCTCAAAGAAATGGCCAAATATGGTCAGCTGTCCAGTGCCTAATCAAGTTCTGAGTAAATGTTCTTCACTGTGTGCCAGACAGTATCTGAGCAAACAGTCCTGGCCTTGAACTTTCGATCCTCCTGCCTCAGCCTCCTGAGTAGTTGGGATTACAGGTGGGTACCACCACATCCAGCAGCACTAGTTCTCCCCTACCCTACATCTCTTGGTTCCCTTCCCATCTGCAAAAGATCTACCTTCCTGATTCCTCTTTCCTGTCTTGTATTTTGCTCTTTACTCACACTTAGGGTCACTCATTTTTACCTGGCCTACTCTATAATGAACTGGGAGAAGCCCAGGCCAACATCCGTGGATCCATGGGAAAAGCAAGGGGTTTCGTGTTGAGAGCTCCCTTCTGTGCTCTGAGCAGGATGAGGATGAAGTATGGGAAGCTGGGCAGACTTTGGAGCCAGAGTCAGACTGGAACCTGGACTTAACTCTCCATTTTGACTTGAGAAATGCTGGGAAATGTACCTAACAACACCGGGCCAAAGGTGCTTCATCTGTAAGTCCTGACGAAGAGATGATGGCAAAGACCTGGTGTTTCACAAGTGCAGAGACTTTGTCTGCTTTGTTCATTATCATCTCTCCAGCATGCAGAAGAGCACACTCTGCATAGTAGGTGCTCAGTAAATACTTTGTTCATTTCTACACTACATGTGCTTATTTGGTGCAAATTGTGTATGCAGTTACTTATGTCTAATGATAGGGATTCACTGACACGAAATACTCCAGCTACAGAAGAACAGGAGGCTGGGGCTGCCGCTCCTGGGCTCTGCCTGCCAGGTGCTGTGGATGCGCTGTGCTCTGCACGGCAAGGCCCCTGGGAAGGGACCCACGACAACCGTGCTCACCAGTTACATTTGGGCTGCCATCCTGGCACAGCTGACACATCTGGGGCTTCCCGCAGAGCAGCAGCTGACCCTAAACCACACACAGGGCGTGTTTAGATTCCCGAAGTATCACAGAGACGTTGTCAGAATACACATTTTACCCACAATTCATAGCCACTGTAACCACACTACATACTACTGCAAACTAAAGAAACAAACTTCAGGCTGTCCTATCACCTAAACACAACTCTGATGATCCCATCATTACCCTTCCAGCTCTCTTAAATTTTATAATAAAGTACCATGATTTTACTTCTGAAAAAAATTTGAAGCACACACAAGCACAAAGTGAAAAGTTTCAGAATTGCCATCCCTCTGGTCTCACCCTGCCATCAAGAATAGAAAGCAGTAAGCTCCTTGCTGCTGCTTTTTTTTTTTTTTCTTTTTTCCCCAGTACTGGGGACTGAACCCAGGGCTTTCATACTGAACTACAGCCCTCCCTAGTCCTTTCTGATTTTGAGCAAAGTCTTGCTAAATTGCCCAGGCTGGGCTCAAACCTGCATTCCTCCTGCCCAGAATGAGTGGGCTCCCTTTTATATCCACACAGGTAAGTGACAGGAGTGACTCAGTCACAGTAGCATTTAGTAGCAGTAGTATGAGGTTGCCATACTATTATATACTACTATACAGTAAATCCCTGACTTGGGAAAATCCCAGTTGTGAACTTTCACCGATATGACATTTGTAGAAGTGAATACATCTCGGAGGTATGTGTTTGTGTTTCACGTGTTTGTTGGATACTGTCACAGTTGTGATGTGTGCTCACTGTACAGTGCAAGAGTGCACAGTAGTAGTACAATGCTATCGGGGGACTACTGCATTTGTTTTATTTTATTCTGTAAATTATTTGTGTTGGGGGCTGGGGATTTAGCTCAGTGGTTTTGCCGCCCGCTGCGCAAGCACAAGGACCCAAGTTTGACCCCTGGTACACCTCCCCAGCAAAAAATTATTTGTCAAAGGTGTGTAAGACTCACTTTGTTGGACTTGCAAAAGAATCCAACTTATGAATGTTCTCCCAGAATGGAACTTGTTCATAAGTCAGGGACTTCATATTCTCAAGTGTTTTCAACTGTTTATGCTGAGTTATTTCTAAGTCACTAAAAAAGTATTTCTCCTCTCCATTCCATGTAAGGAAAAGCTAAATAAAAGAGGGGTGAAGTGAGCTCTCTTTGATCATAGTATTTTGGGGATAATTTCAAATAAGAAGTGAGAACTGTTGTTTACTTAGAAAGCTGCTCAAAGCTGACCTTTGCTCGACATGATTCCCATTTACAAATAGATTTGGAGTTATATTTTATATTTCCTTTTTTTTTTTTGAGACAGGGTCTTGCTATGTGATTCAGGCTGGCCTTGAACTCACTATGTAGCCCAGGCTGGCCTCAAAGGTGCGGCCACCCTTCTAACTCAGTCCCGAGTCCTGAGATTATAGGTGTGCGCCACCATGCCTGGCTTACATTTTCTTTTTCCAAGCCAAAAAAATAAGTTAGCATTTATGTTTTCCAGCATATGAGAACTTGAGGCAATACCTGTTCAGGACACTGTTAGAAGGATGGCACAGAGAACCATACCCATTTATCTTCTTCCCGTGCTACCTTATTTACTGGCTAGGCATGGAACATTAACTCCATTCATTTTTACAAGATGTTTTAAAACAGGAGGCTTAGTTACCTGTTCATCTGTAGGGTGAGACTGCAGCCTACAATGGAGAAGGAAGAACAGTAACACATAGTAGTTAAATATATTTCCAGTTATATTGTCCCAATAAATACTTAGAAGACATATATTTTGCCAATGAAGCAATACTGTGGTTCTTTTGTACTGCTAGGAATAACATAATTATTAATCTTTTTTTTTTTTTTTTTTTCCGGTACCAGGGATCAAACTCAGGACCTTGCAGGCGGCTGAACCACTGAGCTAAATCCCCAGCCCCGTAATTATTAATCTTGATTGCCAAGATTTTGGAAATTTTGGCTTTTAAGTCTATTACTAGAGTCTAATCCTTGACCTACATTATGGCTTCCATTTACAAATAGATTTGGACTTTTAGTCTCCTCTCCCAAATATTCTTAGAATGACAGCTCTAGCAAGTTAATCAGGGAAAGGGGAATGAATGAGAATGTCATATGAGAACTTATTTCAGGTTGAAATGTTTCTTGGGGTATGCTTCTTCTTTTTTTTTTTTTTAATTCTTTTGGGAAGATACCCAGCAGGGGAATAGCTGGGTCAAATGGGACCTCTAGTCCTAGTTCTTTGATATATCTCCATACTGACTTCCACAGTGGTTGCACCAGTCTGCACTCCCACTGAAATGTTTCATGAGACTGCTGAGGTAACCTGGCTTTCCCAACATGGAATAGAACCTATAAGCGAGAAGCAAGGCCTGCTCCTGGCTCTGGGGAAAAGGCAGTGGGTGAGAATGGCTCCTACTGTGCAAGTGGCAGGGTGAGCCCCAGACACACATGTAGATGTGCCTGGAACACAACCCCAGAAAGCCTGCAATGCTTTACAGCTGCAGTTCTGGCTGGGAAGGGTCCCAAACGTTCTCATTATGTCATGCAGAGACACAGGGGTTAGAAACAGACACAGTGAGGATAGGCAACGTTGCCTCTATGCTCCTCAGTGTTCTCATCTATGAAGTGGGAACAGCTGAACATGCTTTTGTAAAAAGATAACTGAACGTGAAACACACTTTCTAAGCTGCCAAGCACAGTACAGATTACAGTATAAGGAAGCACCATGGCCTAAATCAGAATTTCTCATTTGTCGTACTCCCGGCTGTCCCAGTAGGCTGATTTTAGTTTGAAACTAGGTGGACCCTGAAAGGCATTTGGAAGGTGGGAGTTACATCCTTCTTAGTTCTCTCCTGTGCCTATGCTGCTCTATGATGACAGAGGCAGTAGTTTGTTTAGGGAACATGTAGTTACCATGCTCTTTGAGAGCAGAAGAAAAGCCTCTATTGGCAAGGAGGCTCCTTAGCCTGGATGCCTGCACTGTAAGCCCTTGGCGGGCTGGGTACTACTGCTCTGGCAGCTGCCTATGCTCTATAGAGAGCAAAGGTGAGCTGCCTCATCTTCAGCCTGCAAGCAGGTGCCCTGCTCCATGCAGCTCTCTCCAAATTCCTGTGGTGTCTTTCCTTCTCATCAACTTCTGCCCCACCTTTTCAGATAGATACTTTTTGGTACCAAGGATCGAACTTAGGACCTTGCGCCTGCAAGGCAGGATGGTGCCACAGAGCTAAATCCCCAGCCCTGTAAAAAAATTTTTTTTATTGAGACAAGGTCTCACTATATAGCTCACGGTGATCCTCCTGCCTCAGTATCCCGAGTGCTTGGAATTACAGGTGTGTGCCACCACAACCGAGTTAGATATACTCTTGTAGCATTTGAAGTCTGCAGTGAGAGTGAATGTAGAGACTGACTGCTCACTCCTGCACCCTAGGCACCCCGGTATCAGCATTCATTACAATGATGGAGCAACACAGTTCAGGCTCACACCTGGAGTTGCAGGGTCTGTGGGTGAGGACAAATGTGCAACACGGGAGCTACCATTCACAGCTCTACAATCCTATTTGTTCCCCTCCTACAAACCCTTGTCTCCATGGTTCTGCTTTTTCCACAATGTCGTATAGTTAATCTTCAAATTTTAATGTGATGAAGAGTTAAGAAAAAGGAGCCAAGTGACCCTGTTTGAGACCCCAAAGAGAAAGAAGTAAGCAATATGGCAAATTAGTGTTTCTGAAACTGAGTGCAGAGGTGGAAACAAGTCCTACTCCATACATTTAGGGATGTAGGAAGTCTGAGTTGTACTTCATTCTCTTGGGATACTGAGCACAGATGAGAAATGATCTTTTTCCTTTTCCTTTCTTTTTGTGGTATGAGATTGAACCCAGAATTGCTCTGCCACTGAGCTACATCCCCAGCCCTTATAATTTTTTAAATTTTGAGACAGGTTCTTGCTGTATTGCCCAGGCTGGCCTTGAACTTATAATCCTCCCACTCCTACCTCGTGAGGAGCTGGGATTACAGCTGTGTGCCACTGTTCCCAAGGAAAAAATCATCTTTTAACTGATAATTTGAGTTTGGGATTCATCAAGAAAAGAATCAGAGAATAGCCTGATTACCCTTTTTTCTTCTGAAATAGCCTAGTAGGTTTGGCTTAAAAATGTTATATGGCTTATTTATTTACTTTGCTTCAAAGTGTCTTTCAAATTAATACGCTGAATCAGTGTCTGGTCTGTATCAATGCCAACATACTATCAAAATCTCCCTCTTTCCCACCACCCCAAAATGACTTTATCTTAGTTAATACTTGATTAACAAACACCTGGGACTTTCTTCCAGGGGCTTTTTTAGTTTAACATTTTCCTCTTGAATTTTGTGCCTCTCATCCTGCCAAAAGAAAATAATCCAGTTTATTAATTATTCAGGGTACTGAACAATGATGATATTGCAGACATTTTCTTCTGTAACGCCTTAGTTTGGCTATAGAGCTAAGTGTCTTTTTTCTTAATTAGGGAAGGGATCTAAATCTCAAGCATGTTTCCTCATACTCTGCTCCAAGTAGTTTCTTAACTGTTCTAATAGAATTTTCAATAATAGAGTAGATAGTTTTAATTCCTGACATTTCTAGTAAAATTCAGGATGTATCTTTTTACTTGAAATGTATCCTATTTACTTCAAGATAATTTACTTCCTAGGCAGAATATCCATTCATCCTGTTCCCCACCTGACTGAACTCTGAAAAGCAGGCATGGCTATATCCACTGACCGTGTCACCCTCTGGACAGCCACCTAGACACCCCAATGCCACGGTGTCTACAGCCTCTGCAACATGCAAAGCTGCAGCCTGTGATGCTCCCAGTGGCCAGGACCTGCCTGGGCAATTTACAGGGACACATCCTTACACATGTACACACATACATGCGCATACCCACTTTCAACTGCTGCCCATCCATCTGCTTCCAAAAGTGGAAGATATGTTTTCAGACTACTCAAATATCAAGGAAGAGAGGTCAGTGCAATGTTTATCTTCCTAGAGCCCTAACACAGGGCAATTCAGGAATGAGAGACTTAAAGCCTCTTTGGAAATACAAAGTAAGGTAGGCTAAAATTTTAAGTAAATCTCTGTAGGTCTTTCAGATTTTATGTTCACTAAACTAAAATAATAAAGTCAGTATGCTTCATAGAGTGACTGTGGCATAGTTAAGAAAATTTTATTTTTTTGAGACAGGGTCTGGCTATGTAGTCCAGGCTAGCTTTCAACTTATGGCAACCCTCCTAGCTCAGCCTCCAAAGTGCTGGGATTACAGGCGTGTGCCACTATGCCCAGCTATGGCACACTGGTTACTGGTACATTTACCACGTTTTACTCTCTAGCTAACCAGCAGCTCACTCTCTAGAAATTTTAAGCTTAAAATTATGTCATGCTTTGTGATATATAATACACATAAAGAGGGCAATTTCTTTGATTGGAAAAAATATGTCCTGCTTCTCCGAGTTCATTACTGAAGAGGCTGACTCTAGTTTCCCGGTGCAAAAGAGGTTCTGAGCCGGTCTTAGTTTCTCCTCAGGTCTGTGGACGCTGGACGTCTCTCCTTTTGACTGTTCTGTAGACATTTCTGGCTCTTCTATTTAAATTATTCTACATTCTAACTCTTCCTTGAGCCTAGCTCCCTCTTTGAGTAGGCTCAAACTGAAATTCTCATGACTTAAAGAGAAAGGTATAGAAAAGGAAATCCACATGTGAGAAAACTCTGTTAAAGGGGAATTCAGGGTTGGAGGGATTACTATACCGTATTATTAAAAAATATAAGCAGACAGGCCAGGGATTTACCTAAGTGGTGCCACCACCTGCCCTCACAAGTGCAAGGTCCTGAGTTTGATCCCTGGTACCCCAAGGGGGGGAAAATATATATATATGGAAAGATCCAAGAAACACATATTTTTCTTAAGATACCACAATAATCTCTAAAAAACTGGAAGAGCAAAGGAGTCATTAGAAATGACTAAATCAAGTTAGAGTGTGCCAGAGGAAGGCTTGCATTTGAGCTTTCCTCAGCTCATTCCGTCTCCCATTTGCTGTGCGCTCTCCAGACCACAGCAATGAAGTGTGAGCACGAGAGACGGGGGCGTGTCCACCCAGGTAGCCCCCACAAGTGAGCAAAGTTAATGAATAACATTACCGAGTTGGGGTCCAGCTCGTGCGAACTCTTTCCTGGCAGGCTCCTATTGTTCAGTAATCTTCTTTCTCTTTCCTGTTTTAGTTCTACCTCAAGCTGGTTCCTAGGATAAGTGGAAAGAAAAAGGAGGAAAAAATTGGATTTTTATATTCATAGTTTCTTTTTTTTTTGGTACCGGGGATTGAACTCGGGTCCTTGCATTTGCAAAGCAGGCACTGGAACCACTGAGCTACATCCCCAGCCCAATATTCATATTTTCTAAAGAATACTAAAGTTCAGTAATACTTGAGTAAAAAGTTGCCAGCTTTAAACAACTAAGCTTTAAAGTACTGAAGTGTAATAAAAGCAATAATGCTAAGAACCATAAAATATGCTGAATCTTTCTTGGATGACTAAGCATATACTTTAAGATCATAAGGTCCCTGAAGGTCATCTCTGAGCATCAGGGTGCGTGCGTGTACGTGTGCAGATGTGCCCGGATATAGTTGAGGGGTGACACTGGGGATTGAACCCAGGACCTCCATACTGAGCTACATTCCAGCCCCTTTTCTTATTTTTTTAGACAGGGTCTCACTAAGCTATTAAATTTCCCAGGCTGGGCTGGAACTTGCAATCCACTTGCCTTAGTCTCCCAGAATGCTGGGATTATGGGCATGTGCCACCATGCCTAATTTAAATATCAGTATTTTACATTAGCTCTTAATGAAGAATTGTGGACCTGAATGACAATTAGTATTTGCTATAATTGAGTTATTTATAAATGATTCAACAGACATTATATGCTGTTTCATAGTAAGCAGCTGGTCTCACTTTTTTTTTTGGTACCGGGGATCGAACTCAGGACCTTGTGCTTGGGAGGCAGGCGCCAGCACCACTGAGCTAAATCCCTGGCCCTGGTCTCTTATACTTCTGTACTTAGTACCAGCTGCACCTTTGGCCACCAGTGCCCAACTTCCATGTGAAATCAGTGGCTTCAGCACAGAAGTGAGTTCATTTGAGAGAAAACATGGGAGACCAGTTAAGGGTTGGAGTCAGAGAAACAGGATTTTAAATGACAGTGTTGCCATTTATTAGTTTAACTGTGTGCGTCTGGACATGTTTAACCCCTCCATGCCGTAATTCTACAGGAAAGTAGGGACAGTAATATCACCTACTGAGCTGATGGGAAGGCACTGAGAGTGACTATGTAAGTGGCACATAGCACAATTTCAGGAAACTATCATTATGCTGGCTATTACCTCTTGTTTATTTAGAACCCTGAGCTATAATTTCCTAATTTTTATTTTTTGCTTGTTTTTCTGAGACAAGGTCTTACCGTGTAATTTATTTATTTATTTATTTATTCTTACCATGTAATTTAGACCAGCCTTAAACTCACCACATTTCCTCTAAAATAAGCTCTACCTCTAAAATAAGCCCCAGTTAAGCTTGTCAGCCAGATGGACACATTTAGTACATCCAGTGCAACACATGACATACTGAATTATAAAATAATAATATTAATATACAAAGACATTAGTACTTAGAATAAATAACATAAATTATAATTAAGTATATGTAAATACCCAAGTGGGCATCTCTGGACGAGAGGCAAACACCTATGTAAACAAACTTGAGACCTATTGCCAAATGACCAATTGGGAGTACAGACACAACACATGAATACTATATGCATTTGATAAGGAACAGATGTGGTTATGCCTAATATGAATCTTCATAATTCAGTATGTCGGGTGTTGTAATGATGTACTGCAGTAGGCTCACATGGACAAGATGTGCTCATCTATGCAGAGCTCTATTGCTGGACATGAGGTTGGGACCATGGTTCTACAGGAAATGGAGTCATAAGAAATTCAGGCTGGAATCTGGGGTTTGGAGAGTTATGATAGTCCAGAAGAAGATGACATGACTATATTTGAGTAAATGTAGATTTCTATACATGAATAAATGTAAGAAAAATAATAACATGAGAAAAATAAGACATTCCCTGAAAATAAGCCCTATTGTGTCTTTTGGAGTAAAGATTAATCTAAGACCCAGTCTTATTTTGGGGGGAAATACAGGTGTGTAGCTCAGGCTGGCCTTGAACTCATGGTGATCCTCCTGCCTTAGCTTCCACAGTGCTGGGATTACAGGTATGCACCACCATGTCCGGCTATTTTCCTATGATGTTGACAGGATTTGGGGAAGGCTGGTGTACATAAAGCTGTCCTGACTACAACCCGAGGGAAAAGACAAGGGAAGACAGTGCCAAGACAGCTGAAGGTCCTGAGACTGCTTCCTGGCTGTCTGGCCTGACAAGCACCCAAACCCCTGTCAGCTCAGCTGCCCTCTCTTCACCGCTGCCGGGTCAGCTCCTCCACTTCCAGCTGCAGACTGTTGATCTTGTCCCCGAAGTCCTGTTTGAAGAGCCGGTTGTCCAACTCCGCAGACTGGCGGCCTTGCTCAGCCTGGCGCAATCTGGATGTGAGCCATATGAACTCATGATAAAACAAAAGCCATGGTGCAGGGAGAGCAAGTTCACAGCACAAAATAAAATAACCCAAGGAAGAGGGCACAGAGAGACAGAGGGGAGACACTTCGCAGGACACAAAGAAAGAAGTCAGGAGGGAAAAAGATAGAAAAGAAATTCTAAACAAAGCAAGATGAAGGTGAACCAGGCAGAAAAGCAGATTTTCCACTTTTTTTTATTCTAGTACTACAGTTTACAGCCATTAGATGATAAACAATAAAACATCACTTGTTAGAAAATCCATATCCAAAGCCAAACTTAAGTACATAGTAATTTGAATTTAACCCACTTGTTTGTTTTCATTTCCTAACGGGGCTTGGACTTCACATTTCTGCTTTACACACACAGCTGGAATGTACACATGGGTAACTACCTTCTTAGACGTGGAATCTTAACATTTTTTTCTAGCCCCTTCTCCAAACATATTTTAAATCACTGGAATTATACATCAGCCCTTACCCAGGCTTCAGGTTACTGTACATGAAAAGCCTTTGTCAGAATTTAGCTGTTTCTTTCCTTTCCATTCCTGCCAAATGGTGTGTGACCAACTGAACAAAGAACTCAGCACTAAGACTCTGTAAGGTTCCTGATCATGTGCTCTGGAAGATTCTGAGGGATGCTTCTTTTAAACATTTTATAACTCTGCACCTAAAAAGAATCATGTTTGGGGCTTTTATACAATAGAATCAGATGCATGCTATGCATAGTCTTTATTTGGTATTTGATCACTCTTTCTAAATGCTCATAGAAAAGGCAACTCACTGCAAAAGTTTGATAAAGAATGCAGTAAGAGTTTTATTTATATAGGTGCAAAATTAGTAGAACTAAAACATGTTCAAGAGCATAGGATCTTCCATGACGTCTGTTTAACATATATTATTTGACTTGATTTTGGTTCAAGTCTGTGCAAGGACCTAAAAAAAGACATACACGAAATCTATTTTACTCTCCTAATTCTGGTTTTGTCAAGAAGAAAGAAGTGGGAGCTGGAAGCAAATGAATTACTGTCTCTACTTCTACAGCTAAAATGTTGCAAATCAAATTGGAAAGAAAAAACAAAACAAAACAAAAATCTCAAACATTTTGTCAAGTCCTTTTGAAGGAATAAAGGCTTATGTATTTCTGCAAATCAAAAAATTCATTAAAAAAATCAAAGTGTTTATAGGATTATTTACAAAAAGGGTTAGATCTGTGGTCACATAGAAAAAGAAGCCCTGCTAGTATTGCTTGTGTATATCTACTGGGGATCTTTATTTTTTATAGTAAATAATAAAGAATGTAAGTTTATTCTTTATCTGTTTCCTTTTTCTTTTTGGTACTGGGGATTGAACTTGGGACCTTGTGCTTGCGAGGCAGGAGGCATCTTTATCTGTTTCCTACTCTGAAATGTTTGCTAATAACTAAATTATTAGTTTCTGAGAACATGAAGCAAATCCTCATTTAAACAAAAAAGTAACAGAAGCAGAAAATGTCTCTAAGTAAGAAATGACAGACAGGAATCATTATTCATGTCTATATGTTATCCTCCTTGCCAGTAAGAAAAGCAGAATAGATTTGAAAAGTGTGTAGTGCATTTTTAATAGGAGTGTTTTTATTAAAATTGTTTGCTCTGAGCTACTTAATTGGAAGTGGAATTGTAGAAAAAGGGAAGAGGTGGAAGGTGACAAATATCAGGAGGGTTTCCTCAAGCTTCTGCATGATGTTATCTAAGCTACCTAATCACTAACTTTATCTCTATGTACTATAAAGAAGCATAAGGATGCTGTTTTTCTTTTTTTCAGTTACTAGGCAAAAATGTTGCAAGCAACTTGGGTTATTAAGAATAGAACTGTAATGGAATACTGTACTAAGTACTTATCCTTGGCTTGGAGACTCAACCTACATAATGAAAGTGAAAAGGGGTGGTGGTGGCCTAAGACACAGAACTACTTCAGAAAGTCCAGCTCACGCGGTGTCCCCTCACGTCCACTCCACTGCAGTGCAGAACAGGCTTGCTGACATGGGCGTGGGTGTGGACCGTGCCCTAGTTGGTAGTGTCAAGGGCTGGGTTGTAAAGGCAGTGTCAATATATGTACAGAGCTTCAATTTCCTAGGCTTTTACATGATGTTTTACTTATTGATCAACTCAGAAATAATGTCTTAAGTTTACTTGGCATTTAATTTGGAATTTATACCAAATTTTCTAACTCTGGGAAGAAAATAATATAAAAAAACCCAATCTATATATCCAACTGTTTTTAAAAATCCAACAAATTCAAAGCCAACTTTTGGTGACATTTTATACAGAATCAGAGCTTAAATGTAACAACTTTCGGATTTCTTCCTTTTACAGTTAACTTGGGATAACAGACTTGTGAGGTAACCAATTATATAAATGCCTAATGATGTTTTGGGATCAATTTATTTGCTGCACTATTTAAGGTCTTTGCCTGTTTCACCAAATCTTTTTCACTAAACAAAATAAAATGAAAATGAAGTGAAAGGGGAATGAGAAAAGGGATAAAAAGGGAACACAAAGATCACAAGAGAACAAGTCAGCTTAATACTCAGAGAGATGATTCATTATTTTAGTTTCATTTTAAATGCCAAGTCAAAAAATCACTGAAAAATAATCTGATACACTTCAAAAGCACAACTGATGAACATTAAAATCAATCTGTTAAGTCACAAACTTGAAGCCAGTTCTTAGATAATTTTCTTTCCTAGGGTATCATTTTTTGGGGGGTAGTACTGGGGATTGAACCCAGGGCTTTCACACTGAGCTGCATACCCAGTCCTTTTAAATTTTTTTTATTTTGAGAAAGACACTCATTAAGTCATCCAGGTTGGGTTCAAACTTGTGATCCTCCTGCCTCAGCCTCACAGAGTGCTGGGATTACAGGTGTGTGCCACCCCATCTGACACCCAGAATACCTTTTTATTTATCATCCACACCAAAGATTTCAAGATTATTTATAAATCTACGATTAACTTTTTTTTTCTTGGTACCGGGGATCAAACTCAGGACCTTATGCTTGCGAGGCAGGCTCGGCGCCACTGAGCTAAATCCCCGGCCCTACAATTAACTCTGGAGCTAATATTAATATGCACTGCTGCTCCAGGACCCTTCCTGGTTAAGAATCATCTGAAGAAAAAAAGTCACTGATTCATTCATTCATTAATATGCTCAACTTATGCCTCATACATTCAAGGCACTAAGACAGATCCAATGACGGATCTTAAAAGATCAGCTCACTATCCTCATAGAGCTGAAAGATACAATACATAAAGGATTGAAAGGTAAGACAGACAGTGAGAAGAGCTGTAAGTGGTACAGACAGAGATGGACATAAGGCTATGAAAATCCCAAGGACGTTACTTCTATCTGGGAAGAAGTATCAGGCGGAGGCTTTAAATGGCATTTGGGCCTGAATGAGAACATTCCCAGTGGAAAGGGGAAAGGCATTTCTGCGGGGTGAACTATCAGAAAAGAAATGGATGGGAAAGATGGAATGCATCTTTGGACCAGAAGTTCAGCTGTTCTCAAGTGTAAGAAGTGCTAAGTAGGTGTTAAAAGTGCAAACATCAGGTTATGTGGTCTTCCTCACGATAGCCTGATAGTCCACTCTGTGTCCTCTGGGGTGTGCTTTTATCTTGCTTTTTCTCTTTTCTTCAGCCCAGGCTCTCTGGAGAGCTAGTTTCTTCCTCACTCTTCACTTTTACTTTTTCAAATAAACTTTGTCACTGTTCTTTGCCCATTTTATTCAAAACAAAAAAAAAATAATAAAAATGCAAACATCAAATGATCACAGGTGCTGCAATCAGTCTTCAAGTCTCGGCTACTTCTCTTGGCTGCGGAGTCACCAGGAAGAAATTAGTGGTTTCAGACATACACAGGGAGAAGTGTGCTCTGGGGAGGTGAGCTGTGAGCATGGGGTGGGGCAGCTGGTGGAGGCACAGAGCAGAGTGGGACACACACAGGAGAGGTCAGGAGAAAAAGACTATAACAGAGAAGACAGGAAAGGGTTCAAGGTGAAAAAAGGAGGGAGAGATCAGGAACAGGTCCTGCTGGGAGGACATCTATCTTAGAATCTAGCAGCAAAGTAGTCAAAGGCGATGAAAACTAAAATCACACAATTACAAACACATACTTAAAAGTCATTTCATACTTGCACATATACTTCTCATCATGACAATGAAATGGGTTAAGTTCTCATTTCTTTTTTTCTGTTTTTGAGACAGGATCTTGCTGTGTAGTCCAGGCTGGCCTTGAATTCATTATATAGCCCAGCTGGCCTCAAACTCAACAGTGATCCTTTTGCCTCAGCCTCCCAAACACTAGGATTACAAGGCATGTTAAGTTCCCATTTCTAATGTTCAAAGAAGTCAGAAAAGGATGACATTTCTTAGCAATGTTTTCAGTGACATTTCAGAAAACAAAGATAAAATTTAACTGGCTTTCTTCTTTTTTTTGGTACTGGGGATCGAACTCGGGCCCTTTCGCTTGCACAGCAGGTGGTGAAACTACTGAGCTAAATCCCCGGCCCCATTAACTGGCTTTCTACTAACATGTCTGATTTAAGTTGGAAGAATTTAGTGTATTTTCTGTTCAATGAATGCATAGCAAGCCTCCTCACGTCTCTCACTGACAGCTCAGTGTTTCTATAAAGAAACAGTACCTTTACCTTTGTTCCAGTTGTTTAATGGTAGCAGCCATCTGATTAGTCTTCTCTTCCAAACGACTGTTTAGTTCACTTTTCTGTTTTACTCCTAAGTCTGAACTCTGTATGTAAAATAATTACAGAAGATATATGTAACATAAAACCGTGAAATATAATCACACGCTGTTGGAACCTAATGGTAAGTGGGAAACAGAGAAATACAAATGCTTGTATATTTGTGTATCAGTCAATTTCCAAATGGAAAAAAAAGCAATCTGGTTAATATTAGTACTGTTATATGTGCAGTCTAGAGAAATGGAACGTATAACTCAGCTGGCATGTTAAGGCTAGAGCAGAAATTATCTTTTAGGATAAGAAGGGTCTCAAGCCCTCTGCAATGCAGAAAGTGGCCCTGGTTTTCCAGAACAGTGACTGGGGGTCCTAGGATGTCCTGACTCATAGAGCATCTGGTGCGGTGGGCCTCAAGTGCATTTCCTGCAGCACAAGAAGTGGGGGCCCAGGGTTCTGGGAGCCAGTAGGACCTTCCCTCACCTACCTGTAGCTTAAAGGCCAGTTCGTGCTTGAGGGCCCTGAGGTCGTCCAGCTGCTGCCTCAGAGATACCAGCGCCTCCTGCTTCTCACAGACGTCCTTCTCCAGCATCTTCATGGCCAGCTCCATCTCCTGCCGCATGCTGATCTGGAGTTCCAGCTCCCTCTCCACATCCTGCCTCAGATGAAGGACAGTGCTTACACTCTACTCAGCTTGGACAAGCCATAAAGTCTCCTAGGGAAAGGCAGTTCTGCGGACTCCAAGAGAGCAAAGAGCTATCATACATGTCAGAGACATTAGCATAAGAACAGTTAGGGTAACACATATCACTGCTTTATCACTGCTCGGCCTTTCAGCTAAGATCACATGTAATAATTAGGGTAACACAGTAACTTTTCTCAATCATGTACAAATCTGAAAACTTGCTAGTCAAAGACAGTGCTAGTTAAGCACATCCTTGAGGTACTTCAATAAACATTATGTAAATTGTAAATAAACTGCTATGTCTATTACAGAAATGTAGAGTGTTACAGTAATCAGCACAAAATGAGGCAGTTGTAATTCTCTGAAATTTGAATGTTGATGTATTCAAATTTGAGGAACCCAGAAGAGAACTCAGAGTCTCCAAGGTAATATCTCAACTACTGGAGTGGTCAATATAGATAACTGCATCTTTAGATTTACTTCACCTGAAAATCCTCTTTGTTTCAACATTACTGCAATGACATCATCACTGTCATCATCATCATTGGTGCTGGGGACTGAACCCAGGGCTTCTGCACTGAGCTACATCCCTACCCTCTTTTTTTACTTTGAGATGGTCTTGCTAAGTCACCCAGGCTGGGCTTGAACTTGTGTTCCTACTGCCTCAGCCTCCTAGAGTACTGGGATTACAGATGTGGTATCACACCCAATTAGAGCAACATTATTCAGATGAGCAAAGATACAAAGACTTGAGTTTCTTCTGCACTCATGCTATACCCAGGCATATCCTGGGCCTTACCTACTTTCTTTAGAGTTTTTATCATGGATGAGTATTGGGGATTTTGTCAAATGCTTTTTCTGCATCTATTGAGATGATCATATGGTTTTTGTCCTTGACTCTGTTAATATAGTGTATTACATCTACTGATTTATGAATGTTAAACCATCCTTGCATCCCTGGGATAAATCCAACTTGGTCAGGGTGTATGATCTTCTTGACGACCCTCTGTATTCTGTCTGCCAATATCTTGTTGAGGATTTTTGCATCTATGGTCATTAGGGAGATTGGCCTGCAGTTCTCTTTTTGGGTTGGGTCTTTCCCTGGTTTTGGAATCAAAGTAACACTTGCTTTCAGGAATGAATTTGGAAGCCTTGCTTCCCTTTCAATTTCCTTGATGAGTTTAAAGAGTAATGGCGATAGTTTTTCTTTAAATGTCTTGTAGAATTCAGCAGTG
>NW_004624890.1:2088710-2106833 GCF_000247695.1 Heterocephalus glaber | reverse complement strand
CCAAAATAGTCTGGCAATAAAATGACACAATTAGGATAGGATTAGCAAGGTAGAAGCAAAATCTTTATATGTAGATGAAATGATCATCCACAGAGAAAATACTAAGAAATCTCTAGGAGCCCCTAGAACTTGTATTTGATCAATTCTTCTAATTCTGACATACTGGGGAAAAGAGGTCTGTTTGTACCTCTTATATCTCAAAATGGAAAGAGAAAAGGCAGTCCTGACTAGCTTTATCTTTTTCTATAAAGTACACATAATACTAAGTTCAGTTTTAGGAAAATAAATGTTATTGATAAGATAAATAAGGAACAAATAAGTATTGTTGGTATAATAAATCTAAGTCAGGGGAAAAGTCTTGTGATGGGGTAAAACTAACAGCCATGTTTACGACTGATTAAAATACTGGGGATTGGGCTGGGGATTTAGCTCAGTGGTTCTGCTGCCTGCCTTGCAAACGCAAGGTCCCAAGTTCTATCCCCTGTACCAAAAAACAAACAAGCAAAAAAAAAAAAACCCACAAAAAAATAAAGTACTGGAGATTAAACCTAGGGTGCTTTACCACTGAGCTACATCCCCCAGTGCTTTTTATTTTTGAGACAGAGTCTTGCTTAGTTGCTCAGGTCTGTATGGAATTTGGGATCCTCCTGCCTCAGTCTCCCAAGTAGCTAGGATTTTAGGAGTGTACTATAGCGCCCAACAACAATCACATTTACTATGTGCTTAGGCAGTATCAGACACTCTTCTAGGCTATTATTGTGCATAAATAATTTAACTTGAATAAACATAAAATATTATTATAAGATAGAGATAAGTAAACCATTTTATAGACAAGTAAGCCAAGCAATGGAACAAGACCTAAGTATTTGGCCCAAGATTAGAAAGCTAGCACATGCTGGCCGTGAACCTGAGTGGGGCAACTCGGAGGCTGTCCAACTGCTATGCCATACTCAAGACAGTAGCGGCAGGATCGCAGTAGAAAATGTCTGTGCTGAATGGAGAAGCCTCATGCGGTACGATTCTAAGAGTCACTTCTATGAATTGAAGTTCTGTATTTATAATTTAAAAATCTTCATTCAAAAATGAAGCCCACAGAGCTGCAAAGGTGTTTTAAAATTCTAACAATGAAAACCTTCTTTTGAAGAAAAATTAGTTCAGCATATTCCTCACTTTAATTTGATTCTACTTAAACCAAATTTATCTTACTGTATATAATGGGATTGTTATTATTAGAGATAGAAGATAAATTCTTTGTAATAATGATAATTTTACTTACCACTTTTCACAGAAACATCTGTGTTATTAAAGAAAAACCTGTAGTGTAGCCTTTGGCTAGTTAGAAAAAAACCAGCTTTGGGCCAGGGATTTAGCTCAGTGGCACTGAACCTGCCTTGCAAGCTGAAGGTCCTGAGTTTGATCCCCGGTACCAGAAAAAAAACAAAACAACAAAAAAAACCCCACCAGCTTTATTAATCATAAGTAAAACATGAGGTGAATTTTCTCTTCTGATTTTAGGGACTTTTCTCAAGAATTCTCCTTGATCTGATCTTCAGAGTCACTGTGAGGCCAAAGGGGGAAGTAGCAACATCCTTGTTTCAGAGTCAGGTGATGAGTGACTCAGGAGCACAGGACACCTGAGCAGAGGCCATGGGAGCAGGGCTGGGACTTTGGACCTGTGCTCTTTATCTTGTCTATCCCACTGTCCTGAGGAAAAATTATAATGTAGGGCCAGGAGCTTGTCAAGCTGACAAGAGATAATGTGAAATAGGAAGAAAAGGGGCAAAGGGGAAGGGGAAGTGAGAGGGGTAGGGGAAGGAAAGAAGGGAATGGAATATGAGAAAATGAAAAATGGAAACAAAGTCTTTGTAAATAGGGAGGGATGGAGGGATTGGGGAGAGGGCAGGGGAAGGGGGAAAAATAAGAACCAAGAGAGATTATGTAAAAGTGCAAATTTCCAATGATGAATGTCATTATACTGTGCACCTAAACTGTACCAATAAAATTTAATAAAAAACAATGACTCGCTTCAGCACATAGTGCCCCAAATATTGATTAAACAAATAAATGATGACTATCATGCTATTGTACTAAATATCTACTAGAGATTGGCCCAGACAAAATGTTAATACTTCATTAGCCAGTTAGCCTATTCATTTCAAATGGGTAAAGAACCCTGGGGTGAAAGACTGGCCAGAGTGAAGAGCTCCATACTAGAGTAGGTAACATCTGAAAAGTCAAGTCCTTTATTTCTTTTTTTTTTCCCTCCCGGTACTGGGGATTGAACTCAGGACCTTCAGCTTGCCAGGAAGGCATGGTGCCACTCAGCTACATCCTAGCCCTTCAAGTCCTTTATTTCTAAGGTGACAAACATCATTAGGTTCACTAATGCACATTATTAAATTTTACAGATCAAAGGATTTCCAAAACACTTACCTCCTCTGTCAGTTTAGTGTTGGATTTTTCTAATGTATCTACTTTTGCCTGAAGGTTATTTACTGTAGCACTATTAAGAGAAGAAAAAATCCATATAGTCTTTATTGAAAAACAGAATAATCTGTACCTTCTTTTTCAGACCTCCACCACACTTATCATTCATTGTCTAATATCCACAATTGATGATAGACTTGTATGCTTCAAGACAATTTACAAAGGTGTGTCTTGCCTTAGTTGCCGTACCTTTGGCACTGGAGTCTGTATTCAGATAAATATTTAATTTAGTTGCCTCCCCGACCCCAATGATTGAACATGGGGAGCACTGAGCTACATCCCAAGCCCCTTATAAATTCTGAGACAGGGGCTTGCTAAGCTGCCCAGGCTGCTGGTTTCAACACCCCCCCCCCCCCGTACCGGAGATTGAACTCAGGACCATGCACTTGCAAAGCAGGCATGGGGCCACTGAGCTAAATCCTCGGCTTCAAACGTTTGACCCCTGCCTCAGCCTCCTGAATAGCATGGCTTACAGGTGTGAGCCACCATGCCTGGCTCAACAACCACTCTTATGAATTATTTTACTTGTATTGCATTATTTCATTTATTCTTTTCAACAATCCTATGCGTTAGAAACTAAGGGAAGACTAAATAAGAGTCCTGTTTATATTTCATTGTCAATTGTAGTCAAAAGGTTGCCTCGGGCTTGGCTGATATCTGTATAGTTTATTATAGTCACAATGGGTTCTTGGTCTCCAGAAAAAATGGACTTAAATTGCATTTGTTAGCTGGAACCAAGAAAACTAAAAAATAATACCAATACTAGCATAGTTGCACTGTAAGTCCTAAATTAAAAATGGCTTTCATTACAGAACTTATAAAGTTCTATACATTATTAAGATATCTAATGGATATACTGATCTCTTGAATTAATCACCGCAGTCTTTAGTATAACAAAAACATCAAAGTACTAAGGTTATCAATAGTTTTGGATCACTGTCCTCCGGACAGAGGAGACTGTTTCATGGTCTGGAGGGTTCTGAAAATACTTGGTGAGAACTTGGTAACAATTAACTCAATTCATAAGTGTGAAATGCAAGGGAGCAAGGGATATGATTCATCCGAGGGAAGTAAAATAATGAATAGTTTACTTAAGATCATCTTGCAATATGTGGCTTTATCTACCCACTGCATTAAGAAGGCTGCTAATTTAATTATATGTATCAGATATTTTATAATTCTTCAGTGGATGTTTTTTATCAGTAGAGTTATAAATTCATAATAATTTTACACTTTCTTTTATTAAAGCTCAGTGAAACAGTTAAATTTCATGTATCCAGTACCTAACTGCCTGCAAGCCACAATTCTGAGTTTGCTGAACATTTTCTGAATTTATCCTCATTGCTCATTGTTTTTACACTTCCCTTCTCTCCCAACAAATCTCAGTAAAAGAATATTATTTATTCATTCTTTACTTCAGATGTCTGTTGAGTTCTTCCACATAGTTCTTCTGGTCCAGAATTGCAGTAATCTGACCATCCCTGGGGGGGCAGAGGACAGGAAATAAAAGATAAAATAAGTAACACAGGAAATACCAAGGGCCTTCCTTCCACCCAGTCTTTTCATAAATTATAAGAAGAAAATTAGGGCACAGATACACTGAGCCAGAAGACAGACTTGACAAGAAAGCCTCAGAAGTTCAAAGATGGGCCGGGGATTTAGCTCAGTGGTTTCGCCGCCTGCTGCACAAGCACAAGGACCCGAGTTCGATCCCTGGTACTAAAAAAAAAAAAAAAGAAGTTCAAAGATGAAGCAGGGCATCAAGGTGCAGATCTATAATCCCAGCACTCTTGGAAGCTGATGAAGGAGGATTACAAATTCAAGCCCAGACTGGGCAACTCAGTGACTTAGAAAGACCCTGTCTCAAACTAAGAAATATCAAAGGGCTGGGGATGGATAGAGCTCAGTGTGAAGGCCCTGGCTTTGATCTCCAGTACTGGAAGAAAAAAAGAAAAATGAAATCCACGTTGACAAAGTGCTTAAATACAAAGTTATTGTATTCTGAGTATGTTTCTGCTGTTGGTTTCTAGTTTCAATCTAACACAGAGTGAGAGCTCACTTCCCAGGATTTCTATTTCTTTGGATATGATAAACTCTTTATTGTTGCTATAAGCATGGTCTATTTTGAAGTAAAAAAAAATTCTCAGAATAGGAAAATCTATTAAGGACAGAGTGACTCAGTGGTTGCCTAGATCTAGCGGGGGAGACTAAGAGAGGATAGCTCTTAGGGAGAGTGGTTTGTTTTGGGATAACAAATTAAAAAAAAAACATTAACTAAAAATAGAACCACCATTCAATCCAACTATAACACTCCATGGCATACACCAGAAGGAATTAAAATCAGTACACCATAGGGATACCTGTATACCTATCTGGTGCAGCACAATTCACAACAGCCGCTACAGAACCAGCCTAGGTGGCCATCAATAGATGAATGGCTAAAGAAAATGTGGCACAAATACACAATGGAACCTTATTCAGTAGTCATGAAAAATGGAATTACTGTGTACTATCTACAGAAAAATGGATGGAACTGGTGATCATGCTCAGTGAAATAAGTTGTACTCAGAAAGACAAATAGTGCATATTTTTCCTAAAAAAGATGACAGGAAAGTAGAAGGAAGACCATTATTAGACAAATGGAAGGAAATAAGAGGGGGATAAGAGGGGGAGCAAGGGAGGCAATGTTGGATGGAAACAAGTGACTGATTACAGAGTTAAGAGATCATGGTGAGGGCCAGGGATTTAGCTCAGTGGTGCCACCGCCTGCCTTGCAAGTGCAAGGTCCCAAGTTTAATCCCCGGTACCAAAAACAAAAAAAAAAATCAAGAAATTGTCTAGAATGGTATTCATTGTTTTATGCTCTCGGAGTGAGATGAACACCTATTTCTTTAAAAAATTTTTTTCTTTGATTTGTGCTATTATAAAACGCTTTTGGTTTTGTTTTCTTTTCTCTGGTGCTGAAGTTGAACTCAGGACTGTGTGCTTCCCAGGCAGGCATGCTGCCACTGAGCTCCATCCCCGGCCCTTGTAAAATGTTACTAAGTGGAAGAAATTAAGAACTGCCATAAGTGTGTGAGGAGATCGGTATGTTAATTAGCTTGGTTGTAACAATCACTTCACAATGCCTACGTATCTCAAAACATGATGTATACCTTAAATATACATAATTTTATTTGTCAATTATACTCAAAAAGTGAGTTAAAGTTAAAAAAAACAAAAACAAAGTGCTTACAAACTTTAGTAACTTAGATTTTAGGTATAATGTTTTATACTCTATCAGTGCATATAAAGTTTTTTTTTGCAAGCTAATTTTTCAGCTTCACTAGTATTTATAGCAACATTTTCCATTTGTCATAAAAGCTGAATTAAACTCACAATGGTGTAATATCATTGTTCTCAAAAGCCATATATTTGCCTTTAAGTGCCATATATAAATGCTATATATAGTAAAAGTATCGGTACATTTTAGGTATAAAATAGTTACATTCATCATTGGGATCTTATACCATTACATGAGTATCTTGGTTATATAGTAAAAGTAAATGGTATGAAGGTTAAGCATTTAGAACCAATTAAACCGTAGCAGGCACAAGTTAAATAGACTCTTCAGCTGAAGGCCAAAATTAATTCCACATGCCTGTCCAATTACCAAAATAATGAGTGATATACTCTTTTTTTTCTTTTTTTTTGGTACTGGGCATCGAACTCAAGACCTTGTGCTTTCAAGGCAGGTTGCGGAACCACTGAGCTAAATCCCCAGCCCTGAGTGATATACTCTTAAACCAAGGTTAAAACTTTGGACTAATAATTATGGTTTTAACTGGTATGTAAAATGTATATGGTGTACTTCTGTTCTCTAATCACCAAGTACTATAAATAATATTTAAAAATTTTAAACTGTTTGAAATAATTTTAAATTTACAATTAAAGCTGTAAATGTACCAAGTTCCAGAAAACTTTCACTCAGCTCCCTATAATGTCTGCTTTATTTTATTTTGTGACAAGTCTTGCCATGTTGCCCAGGCTGGCCCAAACATGATTCTCCTGCCTCAGCCTCCTGAGTAGCTAGGATTATAGGCATATACCATCATACTGACCCTGATGTTAATTAATATTTTATGTAACCCCATGAGGTATATTTCATACTGCAAATTTTAAGCACATTGAGAAAAAATCCTTTTTTTTAAAAAATGACATTGAATTTTTTTTTTTAATTTTTAATTTTTTTGGTACTGGGGATTGAACTTGGGACTTTGCGGTTGTAAGGTAGGTTGTGGAACCACTGAGCTAAATCTCCAGCCCAAGAACAAATCATTTTTGTGAAAAGCTGTGTTTTCAAATAGTTTGTTTGTTTGTTTATTTATTTATTTATTTGGTATCAGGGATCAAACTCGGGTCCTTGCGCTTGTGGGGCAGGCGGTGGCACCACTGAGCTAAATCCCTGGCCCTCAAATAGTACTTTAAAGAGGTGGAGAAATTGGATTCCTTTTATAAATTTTTATTTTGTTTGCTCCTGAGCTAAAGAACAGAACAATCACTTAACAAAAAACCTTTTCATGGTTTGGCACTAAGAACAATAATCAGATGTTCTCAGCAAGACTTTATTAAGTCTATCTTTAGAAATTCTTTTGATAAGTCTGTTACATCAGTATTGCAGTAAATTTGAAACACTACCAAAAGGGGAAACAATACTAAAGAAAAAGAAAAGAAATCTAATTTTCTTTATACATACCCTTCACTGCCTTTACTGCTGTTCCCATCCTTGAGATACATGGAAAAGTCGATAACTCCAACCTACAGAGAGATTTTCAGAATTTAATACAAAATTAGGTAAGTTTTTGAAGGCACCAAACAATATCTCTCTCTAGGTACTCCAAATGATAATACTATCATGACAAAATCAGAAATTTATGATGAAAATTTAATGTTTTACTTTAAATGCAATCAAGAATTGACATGAACTACAAGAATCAAGATTAAATCAATATGACCTAGAAGACCAGATCATGACTAAGAAAATCAATAGAATGCTTAATATAAATGCAAATAAGGTATAAAGTTTCCCTTTTATTTATTTCAGATATTCTGCTACTGAACTTCTAGTCACTTTTAGGGACTAATTTTTTTTTTTTTGGTACCGGCGATCAAACTCAGGACCTTGTGCTTTAGAGGCAGGCAGCAGAACCACTGAGCTAAATCCCTGGCCCCTTAGGGAATAATTTTTTAAGTTATAATTACAAAAATAATGCCCATCCCTCTGAGTAAGTTTCAGAGAATACAAACAAAGAAAAGTAATATAAAAGACCCATAATCTCACCCCCTTACGATGACCACTGCCAACATTTTGACCTCTCTCCTTTCAAACTTTCACTGATGCATTCATTTAAGACTGCCATTTTATTATTCAGCTAATTTATTTGGTAAAATCCCGACTACATTATATTTCCTTTTCTATTTTCCCAGACTAAAACCTAATAGAAATTCATTGTAGCATTTTATCCAGAAAAGATGAGAAACAGTGGTACTGAAATCAGCATTTTTATTTGTTCAGCAATTGATATGTGCTAGGCTCTGTTCTAAGAGAATTACATGTACTAACTTTTGCATTCTTCACAGTAACTCTATGGAACACATATTTTTTTTATCCCCACATTATATCAAAGACTTCAAAGCACTAACAGACTACCTAACTCCAATATATATTCAGCTAGGAAATGAAGAAGAGAATTAGAACTAAATTCATGCTAATTTGCCATCAGAGCCTTCACTCATAACTACCATATTATACTGGAGCTGTACGTAGGGTTACGTATTTCCTTTTTTTTTTTTTGGTACCAGAGATTGAACTTGGGACCTTGTGCTTGTGAGGCAGGCGGTGGAGCCACTGAGCTAAATCCCCGGCCCTAAGGTTATGTATTTAATAGGTTATCACAGCCAAGACAATAATTTAAAAAAACATTCCAGAAGACAAAAAATCTTTAATATTCACATCAAAACTAAAGGCAATCTGGGCCAGGGATTTGGCTCAGTGGATCCATCACCTGCCTCGCAAGTGCAAGGTCCAAGTTCGATCCCCAGTACCAAAAAAACCCACAAAAAACCAAAAACCTAAAGGCAATCCTATTTATAACTTAATTTCTTCTAACTTGGTTGATACCTTAGAATCCACATAAAAAGGTAACAGAACTCAGTGATATTCTTGGTTAAATGAATATTTTTCCCATACCTGAGAGTCCAGATCTTCTCCTTTCATGCAGAAATTAGCATCAATGACATTCAGCCCCACCAACAGGCCAGCAATTATAGCTCCTTCTTCCTCCATCATAAGAGCGTTTGGTTCATAGAACTCACTGAAAGAGACGTCCACAGATTACTATAATAAAGCCTCAAAACCCATGATACAACCACAAAGCAAGGAGAAAACACTTGCCTCATGGTTGAATATGGTCATCTATGATAAGTGTGAAAAAGTAAAATAACACAAAGGTTTTGATAAATATTTTAGGTAACAAGTGCATGAATAACTCTTTAGACAGTATGTACAGGGTCTGGCTGAAAATAATAGTGTCAGTATGGTATTGTGGTTGAAACAAGTATTCAGACTTTTCTGACATATTTGTATTTGTGGTGTACCATGGGATAATTCTGCAATTTGTTATGCATCTAAGAACTTAGTTGCTTTAAAAAAAATTGCCTTATCCTATTTAGTCTTTTTAAGCACACCATTTCTGTAATGCACTGAGTAAACATCTTAAAATTGTGAACTTTCGGGCCGGGGATTTAGCTCAGTGGTTCCGCCACCTGCCTCCCAAGTGCAAGGACCTGAGTTCGATCCTCGATACCCACCCCCCCCCAAATGTGAATTCTGGGCCAGGGATGTGGCTCAGTGGCGCTGTGCCTGCCTGGCAAGTGCAAGGTCCTGAGTTCAATTTCCAGTACTAGAAAAAAAAGTGAACCTTAAGATGTGTTATATACCAACTCATGATGAATGTAAACATGTACTGATAAAAAAGTGAACTGCTGAATTATATATATTAATTTTGACTAATTGACAAAAACTGCCTAATAACCAGTATGATAATAGGCTGAAGATTTAAAATTTTAGGAGATAACTTTCATTGTTTAATAAAAATCAATTTTTACTACAGAAAAAAAGCAAAGAAAACGTTCAAGAAACCTTACAATTCAACTTACTCATAACTTAAGACAATATACATTTCAGATAATTTATGGAGACATACATATTTTTAAGGAAAAATAAAAAAGGTTACATCATTATAATTAACTTGAAAACTTTTTGATTTAACAGTATCTTTCTGTTTCAATAAACAACTTCCTACAACTTTGCTTATGCTGTTTTTATAACATCCCTGTTGTAGGTATTCTGTATTCATGTAGTCCAAACTTCCTTTTCCTTAGACAATCCTTTCTCAAACAGGCTGTTTGGCACTTTTACCACTAAAGCAAAAGAGATACAATGTACCTAAAAGTGAAAAATTCTAAATGGGTAAAAATTCTCTACAAGACCCTCAGAGGATAAAATACTAGTTAACGATGCAGTGATTCCAATACATAAAACCCCAGCCGGATCAGGGATTTAGCTCAGTGGTGCCACCTCCTGCCTCGAAAGTACAAGGTCCTGAGTTCAATCCCTGGTACAAAATCAAAACAAAACAAAACAACCCAGCGAAGCACTCTTACTACATGACCCATCATGTCCTTTGGTATTTACCCAAGTTACATCCACACAAGATCCTGCACAGGAGTGTTCACAGCAGATTTATTCATAATTGTCTAAACTTGAAAGCAACCAGGATATTCTTTAGTAAGGGAATGGATAAACCAACAATGTGACATGTACAGATAATGAAACATTATTCTGTACTAAAAAAGGAGCTACCAAGCTATGAAAAGGCAAGGAGGAACCTTAAATATGTAGTACTAAGTGAAAGGAGACAGTCTGAAAATGCTACATACTACATGACTTCAACTACTTGACGTTCTGGAAAAGGAAAACCCAGGACAATGGTTAAGAGGATCAGTGTTGCCAAGGCTAGATGAGGGAGGGATAAACAGGGGAAACACAGAATTTTGGAGCTATGAAACTATTCTATGTGATACTATAAGGACATGTGGCCACATGCCATTATAATTTTTAAAAACCATAAAAAGAACAATACCAAGAGTGAACCTTAATACAACTGTTAACTTTGGGAGACAATGATATGTCAGTATAGGCTCATAAATGAAAACAAATGTATCATTCTGGCATGGGACAATAAGAGGGGATGTTGTGCTTACGTCAGGGCAGGGAGTATGCAGGAGATCTCTGTACTTTCTGCTCAATGTTACTATGAACCTAAAATTGGCCATGAGCTCTCTAAAAATGGACTTCAAAATTTCTCCCTGGTGGCTGGGGTATAGCTCTGGCTTAATCCCCAGCACCACAAAACAAAGCAAACAAAAAAATAACCCAGTGACTTGAAATACTCATTTTCAATCACTCTGATGCCATGTTTAAACATCACCGCAATCTACTGGATTTCAACCAAGTCACCTGGGACTAATCAAGGTCAACCTCAATTTCTGGTAACAATCAATATCATTTCTTGATTTTAGTTTCTTCTTCTCTATAAAAGATATTAGCAGGGCCGGGGATTTGCTCAGCGGCACTGCGCCTGCCTTGCAAATGCAAGGTCCTGAGTTTGATCCCCAGTACCAAAAAAAAGATATTAGCAAACAGTAGAACAGTTCAAAACAGCAGAAAAATGATCTAAAAATGTACTGTATCTGTCAGAACTGACACACTTTTTGGTACATATACCTTATGTATTTCTTTCACATAACTAGAAGTAAAACTGCCGGGCAAAGCAAATAAAACTATTGTATATGAAGACTATTCTGTCCAGTTCACAATACTGACAGAGTTAATGCTTCAGAATCCAACCTAGAACCATACAATTCCGATCAAAGACACACCCTTGCAGCTATCTAGTGCTTGAAAACTAGACCATATGTCACTTCAGGGCTTGGCCCAGGAAAGCTGAGCCGTCATATTGTAGAAATATGTAAGCTCCACAAAATGGTCTTATTTCTCTTTTTCCTGATTTGTCTAATCTTCTTTGGAATAAAATAATGATAAATGGTATATGTAGATGCAGAAAAATCAAAACAATGCTCTATTATGATCTGCAGTGCAGTTTTTGTAAAGACTGGGTTCTTGGAAAATCCAGGCATTTCTTTCAATTCTGTTACTT
Source organism: Heterocephalus glaber (assembly GCF_000247695.1). Next base: position 2,095,086 of record NW_004624890.1, on the reverse strand, counting down.
CTTCTCTGTAGTATTTCTCAGAAGCAATCTAGTACATTTGAATTTCTTTTGGAAAAATTTAAATGGTTTACTACACTACAGCCTCAGCCCCACATGCATTTTCAGAGAGCACACACTTGTACAACCAGCATCCAGACTGAGAGACAGTGTATCACCAGAAACTTAAAGGCCACTGGCCAGTGGCCTCTTCCTGTCTATTATAAAAAATTGGTTTTGTGTATGTTCTGATCTTTACATAAATGAAACAATACACAATGTATTTTTGTGTATTATTTCCTTGCCCAAAATTATACTCATGAGATTAATCCATGTTGTTTTGTGTGATAACAGAGCATACCAAGGAATGAAGAAAGCTAAAAAAGATGTTCATACCTGAGAAGTTCCTTTTTATTGATCAGAGCTTTCATATATTCTGAAAGTTTCTTTTGCATTAATGCCAAACGAAGCCAGGCTCTTCCTCTGCCTACTGGTGTCCTAGAAAACACAGCAACCCAAAGCACAAATTATAACAGCATGATTAACAGTGGCAGGGGCCACAGTGCAGCAGAGAAATGAGCACAGGGAAGTGCTCCTCATCGCCTCTCCCACTACATCCCCACACAAGGAGTTTTGTGGGACAGCGAGACTTGGGGGTACATTTGGGACAGATGCTTTTGCAAAAATTCTACTGCATGTGACCACAATCTGAAGATAAGACCTCTGGAGACCTGCCTGGAGACAGTCCTTCAGATTTGTATTGAAAACTCCTCCTAAATTTAGTGTGGATTATGTTACTAGCCTAATGCTACTGCAGATGCAGTTTAATCCTTTATCTGCTGAAAATTAAGCCAATCTCATTTGGAATGTTGATCAGTAAACCCAAGTTGTAAGGGAAGTTGTAGGTGGCAGTCCCTAAGGTCCAGTAGACACCTGCTCTAATGCTGGTATCTCAGACTCCACTGAACACTCTTTCCTTCTTTTTTTGAGACAGGATCTTGCTATGTCCAGCTGGTCTTGAACTCATTATGTATCTATGGCTGCCCTCGAACTTGTGATCCTCTTGCCTCAGGCTCCCGAGCACTGGGAATTATACATATGCACCAACCAGCCCTGCTGAATACATGCTTGTCTTGTTTTTCACTAAGTTAGGTCAAGCCACCTCCCCAGACTGAATTTCTTGAGGCTGATTCTCACAAGTGCTTTAAAATAAAAAGAAGTAAGAATATGCTTGGTATTTTAACACAAAGACTACTCTCTTGGAAAAATAATTATTTTTCAAGGGCACATGTTTCTTATAATTCGAGATACCACTTCTTTCATAGTTATTTACTCATAACAACAGTATGCCTTTTGGATTGCTATAAAATAATTATGGGCATTGTCGTCTTTACTGCATTCTTCAAGGAGACAGTAAGAATGCTCCTGTGGAGACGCAGGTTCATCCTTAGACTTACTTCAGTCCTGGAAGGTCTTTAACACTTGCTGTTATCTCTGCAGCTTCTGGAACAAGTTTCTCTACCAGTTCTAGAGGTCCCCAGAAGGATTTATTTTGTCCAAGAAAAGTTTTCTTGGCTAAGGCAACAACAAAGCACCCTTTTAGTATTTTTATAATATAAAGACTCATACTACACACGCGCGCGCACACACACACACACACACACACACACCCTTTCATACTTCTATCTTTTCAGGGACCCAATCCTAGATCATTAGGCAACTTAAAAATTATTCTTGCTTTCAGAATAAATAAAATTTTGTGAAAATAAAAACGTCTCTATTTGCCAAGATTTAGTCCATCATTTTCAGGAAGAAATTGTGGCCCAAGGCTCTAATAAAACATTTTAGCAATTTAGTACTTAAAACTTCATAGCATTAGTAAAGAAAATAGTCCAATGCCAAAAAACAATGATTTGCAGTCTGAATACTGAGAAAGGAGGAAGAAAGGAAGCAAATGCAAATAAGACTGGGTCCTGCCTTAAAAGCTTATGGTTCTGGGCTGGGGATTTAGGTCAGTGGTTTCACCGCCTGCTGCACAAGTGCAAGGACCCGAGTTCGATCCCTGTTACCAAAAAAAAAAAAGCTTATGGTTCTGAACCCTGAAGCAAGAGTCAGGAGACACGAGTTCTAGCACCTGCTCTGTCCAACACGCTGTGCAACCTTGTGGAAGTCACATCCCATGGTGGGAGGCCTAGTTCCCCCTGTCAACTGGACACACTTGCAGTACTGGACTTAAGCACATATGATGGCCCTTCCCACTTAATGCTTAATGATCTGCATTTTTGAAGCCCTGTTAGTCTTTTAAGTCATCACAGCCCTACTCTCACACAGAGCCTACATTCCAGCATATTACATTACTGATTCTATAAAGAATGCTTTCTTTGCAAGTGTGCATTACTAGGAGCTAGCTGCATGCACAACACAGCCCACCTCTCAAGCCGTGCTTCAGACAGTGTTCCATCACCACGAAGAACTGCTGCAGGGGTGCGTAATCAGAGTCCAGAGTCCTGCCCAGGTTCAGAGCTGATTCAATCAAGCCCTTGATACTCAGCTTGGCCATGTTCATCAGGTTCATGCGCTCGTTAGCCATGAGATAATTAGGGTCTGCAACCGAAGGCAGAGAGAAGTCTGGTTACCGGACAGTACATTGTGAAATTCGAATAATTCCCCATGTTGACATGGTGAGAGTGCTGGTGACTTGTGATGAGCCCAGGAAATGACACTCTACTACACTATCAGTTGTTACATTCTTCTCAGCCATGCCCTTGTTATGAAAAAAAATGACAGTTCCCTTAAAAATATCTTTGATTAAGCTGTAAAAATTCGTTGTTGAATAAACTCCTAAGTCCTCATACAGTCACTTAATATTTTCACCACTGCCCTGTCCGCACCCAGCATCACTCGCTCCTGAGCCTCACACTGCTTTTTGCTTCCATTCTCTACAGCCACAAATACAGTGCTCTCAACATGTGTGCTCTAAAGATAAAGCCAACATAGGAGAAAGTGCTTAAACACACTGCTCCAGGTACACTGTTAGTATCTTTTGTATCTATACCAACAATTGTCATTCATAAACTAAGCATGAGCATTCTCAGTATACTGCAGTATGAGAACTCAACTTCCAAATACGTTAAGATTCAGCACACAGCACCAAAGAGACAAGACTTTTTGACAGTAGGGACAAAATATCACATTTTATCTGACAGAATTCAGAATAGTTGAAGCACTTTCCACCTTCATTTATTGGTACTTCTCCTATGCAAGGCACTGTAGGCTGCTCCTTACAATTTATGATCTTTTTTATTTGTTTTGACACAGGGACTCACAATGTTGCCCATGCCAGCCTTGAACTCGCAACCCTCCTCCTGCCTCAGCCTCCTCTGCAGCTGGGGTCACAGTTGTGCCACAACCCCTGGCTCCCAGTTATGATCTTAACTGCTCCTTGTAGCAAGTAATGAGACAGTTGCCAACAGAATGATTTTACAGGGAAGGAAAGTAAGATTTAGAAAGTAAAGCTTTAATTGCTCTGCCCCATTCACATGACCTTGAGCACGTGACATCAGACTTCATGTCTATCAAATAGCTGGGACTGGTCAAGAGCACGGCCAATGTCAATGATACGCAGAGTCGAGGGCCCACTGTCTAACTCTAGCTTCTGTGCTCTCTTCCCTCCTCCTGATCCTTCATGATTATCTTCTTTCCTTATTTATTACTTTTCTTTAAGCACCCTCCTTCTTTTCAGGTCTAAAGCAGGGATGTAACAGTTAAATGGTCCAAGCTCAAGCTGTTCATTAGGAAATATCAAGATTTGGATTTGACATGAAAGCTAAGGTTTTTTCCATTATGCACGTGTATTCTCCCAAATACCAAATCTATGAAATAATAACTATGTTTCCATAATACAAATGAGCCACTTAGTACAAAAGAGACTATGTAAAAATTTTTTAAACTTTATTAATACATTTTAGATATACATAATGGTAACATTTAATAAGGAATTTGTACCTGTACATGATATATCTTGACTTTTTTCCCTGATTCTCTCCTCTCCCTTTAACCCCTCTTCCCATCCTTATTTACAACATTTTAGATATACATAATGGTAACATTTAATAAGGAATTTGTACCTGTACATGATATATCTTGCTTCTTTTTTCCCCACTCTCCTCCTCTCCTTTCAACCCTTCTTCTCTTGTTTACAAAAGCTTTGTTTCTATTTTTTCCTTATACCTTCTTTCCTTTGCCCCTCACCCCTCCCTTGCTCCCCTTCTCATTTGAACATTTTCTTCTTATTTCCCAATATCTTTAATCATTTTGGTCCTTATACTTTCAGTTTCTCACACCAGAGAAACAATGCTATATTTAATAGTGTATCTTAAGCTTACCCTTCTTCATGGCAGAGCAGTACTCCATTTTAAAAAAAGCCCACATACTGCTGTGGTATGATGCTTTTAATTCTTTCAAGAAGATACCAAGAAAGGGAATAGCTGGGTCGAATGGAACATCTAGTTTTAGTTTTTTGAGGAATCTCCACACTGATTTCCACAGTAGTTGCACCAGTTTACACTCCCATCAACAGTGGAGAAGGGTTCCTTTTTCTCTACAACTCCACCAGTGTTTGTTACTGGTTGATTTCCTGATAGCAGCCATTCTTTCTGGAGATGGAATCTCAGCGTTGTTTTCATTTACATCTCTCAAATGACCAGTGATGTTGAACATTTTTTCATATGTTTATTTGTTGTTTCTATTCCTACATCTGAGAAGTGTCTGTTCATTTCAGATGCCTATTTTTGGATTGGGTCTTTAAATTTGGGGGGTCTGATTTTTTGAGTTCTTTATATATTCTAGACATTAGGGCTTTGTCTGAGGAACAGCTGGGAAAATTTTTTTTCACACTGTGGGTTGTCTCTTCACTCTGTTGGTGGCTTCCTTTGCTGTGCAAAAAGGTTTTAGTAAGATGAGATCCCAGTTGCTGATTCTTTGTGATATTTCTGTGAGGTTGGAGTTTTGTTCATAAAGTCTTTGCCTACACTTATGTTTTCAAGAGTTTTACCCTCTGATGTGAGAAACTGAAAGTGTAAATAAGGATCAAAATGTGTAATTGATAATATGAAATGGGAAGAAAAGGTCTAAAGGGGAAGGGAAGGTGGGAGGGGTAGGGGAAAGGAAACAAGGGAAAGGAAAAAATATGAGAAAAGGAAAAAAAAAGGAAACAAAGTCTTTGTAAATAGGGAGGGGTGGAGGGGTTGAAGGGAGGGCAGGGGAATGGGGAAAAAAATAAGAACCAAGAGACATCACGTAAAGGTACAAATTCCCAATGATTGAATGTCACCCTATTGTGTATCTAAAATGTACCAATAAACTTAATGAAAAAAAGTTTTATCTATTCTATCTTCCAGCAGATTTAGTGTTTCTGTTTTAATATTAAACATTAAAGTTTAAGGAGTTAAAGATTTACAGTTCCAATTGCATAAATCTTGGCTTGTTATAGTGTTCTCTTACATAATACATTTTAGAGAAATAGTTTATATGAAAGTCAATATTGTTCTATATTATCCTTAATTATTTGTTAAATAACAATAAATATTTTAGGCCAGTGATGGTGTACCTTTTAGAGACTGAATGACAAACTACAACCCGAAACCCACGTATTTATCACTCAGTGCCAACACTGCAATTAAACAGGAATACTGAGGTTTTAGTTTAGAAAAAAACCCCACTACATTGACATCTTTTGTCATTTGGGGGGGTGCTGGGAATTGAATTCAGGACCTTGTGCTTGTCAGGCAGGCATGGTGTCATTGAGGTAAATCCCTGACCCAACATTTTTTGTCATAAAAGAAAAACATAATAACATGCATGCCATAGGTTTGCCACCTCTGTTTTAGGCCATGTTTTAAATGCAGCTCTCTTTGTTCATAGTAGATCAACTTGTCACAGGTAGAATAAGGCGCCAGGAGTGTAGCTCAGTGGTAAAGTGCTTGCTTAGCATGCACAAGGCCTGGGTTTGATCCAATAAGCTCACAAGAGAACGATGAAATACTATCCCCTATGAGACAATCATAAAGAACATTATATACCCATGCCCCATCTAGGTCCTGAGTCGCACAGAACACACCGAATCAGCCCGCTGCAGACAGGCAGGTCTGTGCATGCCCTACCGACGTCCTGAGTCGCGCGGAAGACACCGAATCACCCCGCTGCAGACAGGCAGCCACCTGATTCCACACTACAAAGATGCAGAGGTCACCAGTCCGCCAGACCAAGGTACTGAGTCCCACTGTTCCCGGCCCAGAGGTAGGGGCTTCTGAGCCGTTGTCCCACTGCTCCTGGTCCAGAAGAAGGGCTTCCTGGTCACCATCCCTCCCACTGCTCCCAGCCCAGAGGAAAGGGCTTTTGG